>VYZQ01045640.1:41691-58221 GCA_013400655.1 Mystacornis crossleyi | reverse complement strand
AAACCGGACCAAATTCTGTCTTCACTTAAAAATCCAAACTAATGCCACAGAAATTCCTTCAGAGTAAGGTCAACATAATACTGTGCAGAATTTGGCCTTATAGAGGACTATCTGTTGCAAAGAAAACTCCTGATTTAATTACTAGGCCTGTATATTGCTACACTCTCTGAAAATTTCAGATAATGTCTGATCCACAGTAGGAGTTGTGGCTCACAGGGGGCAAATAATGGATGGATATTTTGAGAAAGCTGTGCTTAACATTTTTGTTAATTAACATTTACCTTGTTAATCCATATATGTGTGAAGCTTTAGACTGAATACTGTTAGAATATGAATTGACAAGCGTTCTTTTGAGGGACTGTTTAGAGTATTGTAATGAATTCCTTCAGATTTATCTCTGGACCAGCTCCAGCTCCACCAGGTCTTTTTAACTAAAGCTCTTAAACACGTTGTAGTGCTCTAGTGCTTTGAAGTAGAAGCAAAAGTAACAGCTTCAAAAACACATACTCTGCCTTAACCAGATTGCTCTTAAGCCATACCTCACCTCGGTTGCCTTACTCAGCAGTACTCAGTTCCTCTTCAGCATGCAGATTGTTCACCTTGTCAGGTGCAGGATGTCTTTCTGATTTTCTGTGCAGGTCTTAGGCAAATATCAAGCACATCAAATGCAAGGAAACCTCTGGTTTCAGTAGCATTTCTGGGAGTTTGGAGTGTGAATATGCATCATAGAATATGGCCTTCTCTTTCCTCTCAGGCATACTTGGGCTTTTTTTTTATTCTGGTGAATTTGGGAGTACATTTTAAAAGTGGTTTTTATTTGTAACTTAGCCAGAAAAGTCTACTTAAGGGCAGTGGGAAAACTTCTTCAGATCTTCAGCACTGCTTTGATTATTTATCCAGTAATGCTTGTTTTTAACAACAATTTGTACAGCTGTAAATCGTATCAATGTGGCTTTTTAGTGACAGCATTTCAGCGGTTCTATTATTGTAAATTAGTGAAATTTTAGATATTTTTGTATTTTTTTAACATGCTTGGGATTTCGAATCAGGATAATGCAAAAGAGTGAATTTAGTCTGAGCTCATAATATCAATGACAAAATTGTGAAGCTAAGAGATTAATTATAGGAGTTAGCTTTAAACATTTGTTTAAATGGCTGCTAATATAGCTGGGCTGTATCTCAATGTAATTTCATTTCAAATAAAGTTACAAAAACCAATATTCTCTACGCCAAGCTGATCTTCCTCTCCCTGACATATTGTAGGGCAGTGGTGTCTAGCAAGACTTCCTGAAAACCCAAGTAGGTACCTTCCTTTTTAGATGCACAATGCAGTGAGAAGTTATTTGTTTTTACTTTGGTGCCATTTTACCCAGTGGAAGCTTAACTCTTCTCAACAACTTGACAGTTACAAACCTAAGTGAAAATTAGAGAACTGGGTGGTTATTAGATTGTTATTTTCACCTTTATGAAAAAGCACCATGTTGTTATCCAACTCTTTGGTTTTATAACTTTTTGCTTGCAGAAATAATTGACTACAGAAATAACTATTTTATAAAATAGGAGGAAATAGATTTATGTTTGTTTTTAAAGGCTATGTCTTGCTTTTTATTTGTGAGAGTAGATAAGATGTCCTTCTCCTGCTGGAAGGAGCACAAAGACCTTTTCAGTGCCTCAGCCACTGAGCAGCCTTGTAATTATCCAATTGTTGTCTTCAACACATACATATGATTCTTCTCATTTTTAAAAAATAACAGTTATAGTAGCTTCTGAACCAAGGATTAGACAAGATTTGCCCTTCTTGTACATAAACATCTTCCGGAACACTGAGGGCTCTGAACTGGCACAGTCTGCCAGCATATTCTCCAGCACTGTGAAAGCCTCTTTTCAGTTCCCTCACACAAGACAGAGGAGCTTTTGTGGTCTCCTGGCCTGGGCTTTTGAGTTTGTAATACATTGTTCTGGCATGTTGATTACTGATGTTGAGAAGAGCATTGAGAGCTCATAAGGGAGCAGTGTTCTTCACTGGGCTTTAAGCACAACAGCTGCTAGCAACATTGTTCTTGGGTTTACTTGCCAGTGAGGAAGTTTATTTTTCATACATATATGCGCAGTACACACAAAGATGTATTTCTTTCTCTCAAGAAGAAGAGAAGGAGGGAGGACAGACAGACTATGAGTGCTTGGAAATGTTAAAGATTAGGCTGTTTTCAAGAAAATATTTAGGCACATAACTTTATGAATACACATAGCAAACCTATCCACCTTGTTTTCGTAATAGAAAAAATTGTGCAGATCTATATACAGTTCAAGAATAAGATATGTCTTGCACTATTATCACACAGTAATAGTATGTTCACTCTACTTGTAATGGCAAAATTAGACCCTGATTTAGGAGTTTCATTATGCTACTACCAAACAGAAAGCATTCATGTTCTGTTGGTTGTAAATACAGCATCATTTTTCATCTTTATTTCATTGCAACAGAAAGGTGTTAGGAATCCTTAGAACTAGCAGGACATCATAGTACTATGTAGTATTTATATTACCTAAAATACCATAATCTTAGAGCATAACTACAGATTATGCACAGGACAAGAGACAGCTTCTGGAATCACTGTTCTAAATACCCATTTTGACTGTAGCACATAGTGCTATATAGAATTAGATCTGCTGTAAATGATTATGTTAAATGCAGCTGAATTTAGTTGAATGGTTTGGTTTCTTGCCAGTGCAGACTCACACAGGCTTCAACTGCAGCAAGAAAATACTGGAGATGGAAGATGGTAGACAGTGGAAATATGGTACTATCTCTCACAGGAGAACTGAGGAATCATACAGAAAATATTTTGCTCACTAGACTATGGCAGGAGATGCTCTCAGACATCTTTAGGCATCTTTATAGGCTACAGGAATACTTCTTGTTATGAACTTTGTAATCTTCTCTTCATTTTTATAGAATGTAAAAGAATTAAAAAGAAAAAAAATGGCCCAAACAAGCCTATTCTTCTCCATGGACTGAAATTCTTCTTCAGAGTCAACTTCTCTATAGGAAGGCTTTGGAAAAAACTTTCAAACTTTGGATACAACTGCTTTATCAGCATCTCACTGAAGTTCTGCCTTTATGGCTTAATTGAGCCAAATGCAAGTATATAAGCCAAGAAATTATTATCTGAAAAAAACAGAGCTAGATAATACTTTGGTGTGCTGACTTGAAAAATCCTTACATTTTCTTTTTTAAAGACAATAGTTTAGACAAACAAATAGTACACTTTTCCATTCTTATGGCTAGGAGTTCTGATGCTAAAATCAAAGGAACTTCTGAAAGCACAATCAGATCTTTAATCTACATGTCCTTAATGTCTAATTACAGTCTCTCCTGACTGGCCTAGTTACTTTGACCTTCTCTGCCTATTAGCCCATTACCTTATGCTAAAAATGAATATATTACACTCACTTCAATTAAAGCTTCCAAGGTGCAAGGCGGAGAAGGGCTGACCAGTGGGAACTGGGAGGCCCACCATGCCATAAAGGTAGTGGATGATTGTTTTGGCCCTTCTCCCTCTGCATGTCATTTTCCTCTTGACATTAAAGCATATTTGCGTTGCAGGGGGAAAAAATTGCCCCTACCAAACAGAATATGTAAGCTGGTTTTTATTTTTTTCTTTTAAATAATAGTAGACAGAGTTATTCCAGGGGAGCAAGCAGAAGGTGAAACAGTCTATATCAGGTTTCTTCCTAAACACATCCACACTTCCACCCTGTGAGCGTTCTCTCCTCAAAGGGTTGCTGTGAGTGTACTGAGAACCACAACACTGTTCAAAACTACATTTTACCACCACATTTAGTCAGTCAGCAGTGAAATTTGGGCCTCCGTGCTCATGACATGAAAGCATCAAGTGAAAGCATTGATTTTTATTGCTTGTTAGACTGCAGATCATTGCCTCAAAAATTAGCTGCATGGAGGCAAGCAGGGGAGACTGGAACAATCTGAACAGTATCCCACTGAAAGGCTCAGAAACAGATATGTTTGCTTTTGCAGCAACAATGCTTTGATGATTTTTTAAAAGCCTCTTGACCAGTGCTAGAAAAGCACAGCTCTCCTTGCTGCTCTTCAACAGATATTACAGAGGTGACTCGGGGTGATTTACCAGCATTTGGCAGTATTAAAATCAAGGCTGGATGTAATCAGATGATTTTAGTGTCATTTGCCCAACAGTTCACCATGCTTCCTCTTGTCTGATGCTCTTGCTACAGAAGAAGCAGCTACAGAAGCAATTGTGATTAAAATAGACCACTGATTGGAAGATTACAAAGACAAATTTCCCTCAGGGCTTAGATTTTCACAGAGGTGTCTCAGAAAGGTCACGGGTTTCCTGTAATGGGCCTGGCAGCACACCAGAGTCCCCATTGAACCAGCTGAGTGGGGTGCAGATATCTCTAATGGCTGTCCTTCCCAACACTAACCAGCTACTCCCCTACTGTACTTGGGTAGGAAGTGGCAGTGATGTCCTACCAGTAAGAACAGGCAAGAAGCCCACTCTAACAACCCCCTGCTCTCTTTCTGGATAGGCCCAGTCAACAGCAGCCTTCTGCTGCCAGACTGTCCCACCCTAGCATTTGCAAATGCGCTTCAGCATCCAAATAATCTCATGTGTGAATTCCCAAACCTCAAAGCATATCTTTTGTTAAGGTTGTGTGAGGAAAGGTGATGAAAACTTGTCTGATATTCAAAGCAGCAAACAGAGATTCTGGTTCCTGTATTTCCTGTTGTCTGTGTGAAGTAAAGCACAGCATTTCAGTGCTTCTATTCTCTAACTTTTAAATTAGGATTTCTTCAATCCTTTCCCTGTTTATTTAAGCTGCTCTGTCTCTTACTGTGTGTTTGTACAACGCTTGACCCAGTGAAGTCACTTATCAACACTGTCATCTTGTAGGTACTGCTCATAATCCAGACAGCTGCCCAGGTTATTGGTGCCAAGCTGCACAGACTTGCTCAGAGCAGGATTAGACGAGATGAGTGCGATGCTTCAGCGACCTGCTGAGGAATGGGTGCAGTTCCACCAGCAGTGACATTCAGGCAGCAGAGGAAGGGCAGAGGCCAGCTCAGCTGAGAAGTAAAGCTTTTATGTTATAACACAGTATAAGCTCCCTTGCCCCCACAGCAGTGCTGTTCAGTTTGACATTCCATTAAACCTGTAACTATGGGTATGTCTGCATCAGGTCCATAAAAACTCCTCTCCAGATTGGGAGCAACTGCTCCGGGGATTATAAATATGAGCAAAGACAAGGCTCTGCTTTGTTTACAAAAAAATAGCAAAATCCTCAGGTGCTTCTTTACTTCACCTTGGAGAGTGAGAACATTTGTTTTTAAAAGGGATGGCATCTTGTCTGATCTCCCATGTCCTGAATTTTTTCAGCTGCTGTTGTTAAAGACAGGAGGCCTCTCGGCAGTACAGCTCATTTTGTTTCTGGCAAGTATTGTTTTGTGGTTGACTTAAGGACTGTGGCCGTTGATGATGTATTGGATCCTTCTTTCGTTGTTACTGAATTATACTGGGTATTAGACATCCACTGGCATGGCTTCAATCCAGAGACTGAGCATGAGGGGTCCACAGTCACGGGTATGAACTGAGAGAAACAAAAAGTACCCACTGGCTACAGACGGAGGGATGAAGATTACCAAATTTCTTGTTCATTTTGAGGCTTTGGTTTTGCATATGAATGCTGTCTCCATTCTTCAGCGAATGTCTGCTGCCTGCTGCTGTTGGTTTCACACAATTTCATCACTCTGTCCCAGTGAAAGCTTGGAGTTAGGGCCTCTGTGGTGACTGCTAATGGCTATTGTTTTATTTCAACTCTGATTTATCACAGGTCTGAAAAATACAGAAACACATATATGCTCCATGTGTCAGACTGCTGTGTCTTCAATCAATCCTCAGCAAGGACTCAAAGATGAATGATTTACAGGGAGTGCAACAGTGCTAACCTAAAAATCCCTACATCTGCAGCTGTGCTGAGATGAAAGACTGTGCAGATGTCGGTGTCCCTAAGCAGAAGGGCAGGACTCTTTAAGTCACCCTCAGCAGGCAGAATCTCTCAGATTTAGTAACAGGCTTTCACAGAATGACCTATGGCTTCAGAGCCATTTCATCAGTAAACCAGGAGGAAGGGATATAACCATTTGTCATCTTTAATGCTTTCTCGTTCTTCCTTTGAAGATTCAGTTTGGGGATGCATCTACTCATGTGCTAAATGTATCATATATTTATCATATCACTTGCTATCTGAAGTAAAAAAATCTTTAAAGCATGAAGACTTCTGAAGAGGTGCTCCCCCTGGGGGAGGTGGGCATAAGTGGAGGCTTGGGGCACGGGGTTTCTCTCTGTTCCCCTGGTCATGTGTACCCAAAATCCTGTCCCCTATTGGTCAGTTTGAATGTAGCCCGCGGGAATCCTGTACTTAAGGGAGTGTTCACGGGACCCCGGGGGGGTTGTTCCAGACCTGTTCTGGGGGCAGTCGCTGTCGGAGTCCCTGCCGGGCTCCGGCCATGTGCGGCCAGGGGGAATAAAATCTGAAAACATCTATCAAATATCGTCTCCTTGATTCTTCCACGGACCAAGACTGTCTCCCAGGGAAGGTTGCAGCCACCCCACTGCAACAGACTTCCTTAAATAGATTCTTTCTGTTTATGATATAGCCATGCTTATTTTTTCCTTACATAAGGAGATATTATTTGTTTTAGTTTTCTTTTCCAGCAGCAGAGAGGCCTTGAATGGAATAATTCAATTAGGAAAAAGATTTATTATGTTCATAGTATCCCACTGCTGCTTCTGCTCCCTAGAGTCCTGCCTGGACTCTTCCTTAATCTTCTATGATAAGTCCTGGTAGAGGTGAAGAGGAAGGCCTTCAAAGAGGAGATGAAAACCACAGAGCTTACCCTTGCAGCACTTCAACTACAGGCTCTTGCAGTATTGCCTCCATTCACTGGAGTTCAGTAACACAATTAAAATCTCAGCTAAACAATCTGTTCCTCCACAAGTTTGTTTATTTGCCTTCCTTACTTTGTTTAAAGCCTGCTAAGTAGTGTGGTGTGGCCATGAGAGCCAGAGAAGGGAAAACCCTTTGGCAGGGTTTTACGTGAATTTACAATTCTAGTGGCAGAAGCTGTCCTGAATTATCTGAAAGGCTTCTCTTTTTCAATTTGATGGAATTGGAATGTATGATGTGGTTTGTTTGAATCATATTCCCTTCGGGAGAGGAAAGCAAAAACTATTTTGCAGGGACAGGTTTTATAAGGCCTTCAAAGTGAGTTTACTGTTGTTTCCCTCCAAGAATTGAAACTTGGGAGTGTGGAAGAAAGCTTTCTGCCTAGCACCCTCATGATTAGCTTTCAAATCAATTTTCAAGTAACTTAGCTTTAACGTTTAGAAAACAGTGGGCCTAATCTTGCATTCACTGAAGTGATTTTGAGATTTACTGTTAACTTAAAAAGAAGACATGGTGAGCTGATAAGATTTTAAAAATCTAGACTACAGCTGAGCAAGGAGATGAAATTACTCCTCCCCACCCACACAATGTTTGTCTTCCCTGAAACCTTATTCTTTCATCCTCCTCTCTTTGGTTTGTTTCTTCTTCCCTTTTTCATCTAATCATAAATACAGACCTGAGAGCTCCCTAGGATAAGGGTTGGTTTTCCTTTTACTATAGCACACTGTAACAATAGGCTCACATTTCCCACTGAAACTCTTAAGTATTGTAACTGAGAAGAATTACCTTTTTTTTTTTTTTTTGCTTAATTTTTAGAAACTGCAATAAATATCCAGTACTTAATATAAAATGTCCATCATTTCCCAGTGGAAGAGACTTAAACCTTCATGCCACAGTTCAAGCTAGCTGGTGAAACTGTCCCTGGCCCTGGGGGGAAAGAACTCCTTTAGAGGCACTGAAACTCTCTAGTTCTTATCACTGGCAGCCAAACAACTCTGTTTGGGCTTGAGAAAAATCCAATCTAGAATGCTTAGCTCTCATTCATATTCTGCTGACTGAAGTTTACTTTTCATACCAGAAATCAAAGCAAAGGAGTATTTGCTCTTTCCATTCCCTCCTGTAAAGCTGATTTTTAACACCCTCTTGCTTCAAAACAGAATTTAATGTATTGGTCAAAATCCAAACATGAAGGGGACTGGATGCAGTTGCCACACACCTGGCAAAGCTGTATGACCTGCTGTATCAGGGTTTGCACGTACTACACTTGGGAGTGCTGTTGTGTTGGAATAGGGGCAAACACAGGTAAGTCAGCTCAAAACTCCTACTGCCTTGGAAGTCTCCAAATGAAAAGCCACTCAGAACGATGACCTTTGCAAGCGAAGCATTGGGTCATATATAATTCTGAGTGCAAATTAATGTTTTATTTTGCTGGGCCAGATTAAGTATTTCACTGTGCACTTCAGATGCCTGTTGACTAAAAAGACAGGTTAAAGATCCATCCAGTGACACAGTTTTTGAAAACTCACAAATGCCTCATAACTATGGAGCTAAAATGAAGTGCCTGGGAAAGACTTCTGGTAGGAAGTGAAGCAAGCACTGCAGAGAATGAGACCAGTGGACTGCTCAGATGCTCAGTAGGCTTTACCAGTTTTCTGCAGTTTCAAAAGACCAAGTTAATTTATCCGTTAAAGCATGTATTTGTTGTTTTTCTTCAAGAACACTGTTAATCTAGTAATTATCTCACTAAAGATATTACAACTACATTTGAGCTCAGTTATCTGACTAAAATTAGTAACAAGTTGTTTCTTTCTTTAAATAATAAAAATAAATCCTTCCCTTCTATCTAGGGAGCCAGCAGGTCTCTTTTCACTCATCTAAGGAAGAGATGCTTTCAGAAAACTAGTGAGTAGTTATATTCCATACTATTTGTTCTGTATGTGACCTGGAGTTATAAGGAGCCCTCGCAAGCTTCTATTACTAGGAGCACTGATAAATTACCAAACAGTGGTTGGAGAACATCAAACAAACTGTGGTCTGTTTCATTGTCCCAGTGGGGACTTCTCCTAGCTGTTGCCTCTGAGCACCAGGCTCAAGGAGCTGTGACATTATCACTGTACTACCTGCATTATTATACGCTGAAGCAGAGACTTCAGATTTTTCACAGCCCTCCTGGGAGCTTAGACATATCTCCCATAAAATTTTATTTCCATACAGTGCAATCTCTGTGAAATCTGTTTCTATTGCTGCTGTGCCTTTTTAGGAGAGATGAGCAACTGAATTTCCTCTTCAAGGTGTGCACTTAACTTGATTTATACAAAGTCATTAAAGATCAACAGCCTGCTCGTTTTCACAGTGAACCCTGTATACTGGACGGGCATCACCTCTCAGTTGTTGCCAAAATGGTGGGAACACATCCAAGAGCCAGCTGTGCACACCGCACAGGCAAATGCTCCCTGCTCCAGCCAGCCACAGGAACAGGCCAGTCCCTGCAAATTAGCGAAGCTTCAGTTCTTTGTCTTTTGTGACTGTCTTTGAAATTCTCTCATGGCAGGTTTCAGTGCCCTATACTCCTCATTTAAGCATTTCATTAACTACATGCTAACTCCTACTCTGTGAACTGAGTGCTGTGTGCTTCTTCCTGTCCTGGCACTTCCTTTTGGATATATGCAGCACCTGAAGAACAAAGCATAGCTTTTAAATAAGTAACTGTTGGAAGCAGATGGATTGTTAGGCAATAATTGGCTTAAATGAATGTTTCATCCCATAAACACTTAGTCAGAAGCTTCAGTCAGAACTTGTATCTTTTTTCCACTACAGTAAATCAGCTGAGATACAAATTTATCAAAGAAAAACCTTCTTTGTTCTGATGTCCAAGGTCTGTTTGTTTTTTCCTGTCTATTACAATTCCAGCAAATGTCAGCACCCTTATACATGTTAGTTATACAATATTTATAAAGTTCTTCAGAAAAGAAAAATACTTAATTGCAGTTTTTTCTTTCCTTCATTGTTAGTCTGTGCTAGCAACACCTCAAACAGCAGTAGTTATACTACTAACATTTCCATTATTATTCTGAAGCTGGGAAAATAGCTTCACATATTAAATCTGTCTATGCAGGGGCAAAATAAAACTGCTGCTCTTATATTTGTAATTGTAGTACTTTTAATCTGCTTGCAAACTGCTCCCATTGTAAGAAAGTGATATATTTAAAAGCTCTGCAACCCTTTTCAAAGGAAGCAATGTAAGAAGATGGCAGCTGATACTGAAATCTCAGCTTGATAGAATTTTAAACTGAATTTTAAAGTTTGGAATTACTCTGGCATATAAAAAAAACCCACCTCTTAAGTGCCCATGGCTTTTCTGGGGGAAACAATACTGGGGGAAAATAAAGATCTTGGAAGACATTGTCTAACTGGCAAGATTTGCAAACAGTAGCATTGAGTAGCACTGCATTCTCAGCAAAAGAGTGCGCTTGACTCAAGCTAGTAGTTCCAGAGGAAAAAAAAAAAAACAAACCAAAAAAACCCCAAAAGTGCTGTAACAAACCTGGGGCAGGAGGTGAGGAACCTGTTGCTGAGGTGAATATAAGTCTTTGATCAGTACACAACCATTGAAGAAAACATGCAAGCCAAGGCTTGCATATATGTAGTATCACACACTGAACACTGGAATTGCTCATGGTGGAGAAGTCTTACCTAACATACTGAAGGATTAAAGTAGGAGGTATTTTGTCCATTTATTAAACATATTTGCTGGGGTTCTTTTAGCACCAGCTGCTTAGTGAAGTGGGGTTGGAAACCAAGGATTCCTGCAACAAAAATGCTTTTTTCTACTCTTTAAAACTGCCCCATAACAAATCCTAGGTCTGGGTTTGGATTTTGTGACTATAAACTTTGTATCACATGAAGAGGGGCTGTATGCTTAACCTTTATTAATTACACTCTGCTATTAAAAGAACAGCCAGTGTGGCTGAGAGTTTTGTGATACAAGTCCTTAACACAAAGATGCTGTTGGGGACAACCCTTCTGCTGTCCCACCCTATCACAGGAAGAAGGTGCATTACTTGCACAACCACATGTACACAAAGTGGTCAGACTGTTCCCCGTGTTCTGCAAACATGGAGTGACCGCCATTACAGCCATCCCATCAGAGCATGAAACAACCGAAATTCTCAGAGCTTGGAAGGCGGAGGTTAGAATTTCAGTTACCCTGAGCCAGCACTTGCTCAAAGTGACTAAGAACATTTATGAGCGACTACAGCTTTCCTTTCAGCTAACATACCTGAACAGAAGTGAAGATGCAACGAAGTCTGACTGTGGATATCAAAGAAGAGGCCTTTCGTTTGTTAGCCTGTGTAGTAGGTTGAAAGTTAGCTGATGGGCAAGTTGTTAACCCAATGGCACTTTTGCGATTTTGCATATTTAAAGCTTGAGCAGGGGTGGGTGGGAATTTCCCCCTTTTCTGTTTTCCTCAATAATCGTTATTTCCCCCTTAAGTAAATAATTAGATTTCTTGTGCTTGGAGTTCAGCTGCGTCAAACCACGACAGCCTGCTATGTGGCATTATGTTTATTTATGAAAATGAAAGCAGCAAAACATAGATGTTAGACTTCATGTGAAGGTATGTATGAAATGAGAGTAAGTTTAATTAACTGGTCTAATCAGAGTGGTAACTTAAATTGTAACACACAGAGACTCCATCTCCTAGCTCTAAACTTTGTTTTTTATTGTGAGGAAATAAATTAGATTTTCTACCACCAACTACTTTTTAATAATCAAAGCAAAGTAATTCATGCAGCATGTAAGTTATCATAAAAGAATTCAGCAGATGTAGCAAAGATGATAAAAGGCTTCTTTGTGCAAAACATTTTGTACATCAGTTTAAGAGATAGTCTTAGGAGAAAAACTTCATGTGTTGCAATTTGTCATCTATTTCATTCTTACTGTTCATATTCAAGGAGGTTCTCAAAATTCATGGCGAAACTGCTGTAATATTTTCTATAACAACTCAAAGCAATACTTTCAAAACCATATAACAATTCAAAGCAGTACATTTTTAGCTCTCATCTGAGACCTAGGGTATAGTTGAAGAGAAGTAAGTTCAATTTTTGAATGTACAACAGTAACAGTTGGTTACTGTAATAATAAATATTATTGCTATTACACAAACATTAACACGTATTACCCCAGCCTAGGTCTGCCATGTCATTGTACTGAAATGCAACTGATTTTCTCTTTCATACACATTGAGAAATCTGCTCGATTTCCACATGGAGCAGCAATAATTGGTGGTGTGAAGTTGCTAACACATCTCTCTCATGAAGATGGGGGGTTGGGATCCCATTGCTATATGCCAGCTACCTGTAGCTGGCTGTGCACAGTCCTTGCAATAGTTCCATTCTTCTTATAACTTCATTCCTTCGTGTCTGACAACTAATTCAGCTCTCTGATGCAGCAGATTCCTTCCTATCCCTCCTTCAGCATTTGCCCATATTTGCTTCTTTTACTGTTCTTTAGTTCTGGCCATATCCCTGTGCATCTGCAGTATACAGCCTCAGGATCATATGTCTGATGTTTCATTTTTCCTTTGATTTGCATCAAATTTGCTACACACAACACATGGTGCTATTAAAAAATAACTCTAAGGTGATTAGCTATTGAACTGGATAATTAATGTTATTAGCCTGTTCTTCAGAATTATGATATTTAAAGAAAACAAAAGGAATATTGTGCTTATCCGGCCATGGAAATTCAAGCCCACTATCTTTGCTTTGGAAGGAATTTCTCATCTGCTGCATCACTAGATGTGCTTGTACAACAACAGTCATATCTACTTGACTGGAATTTAACTTTAAAATGACCAGCACTAATGAAGGCTCTGATTTAATGTCCTGCTACAGTGAGCATCTCATGAACTGCTAGCTTTTAATTCCCATGAATTGTTATTTCCATATGAAAGATGATTTCTTGTGAAGAATACATGCAGCCTTGCAAGTAGATGTTTGATGATCCTTTGCATTTTTGTTATCTGGGCACTGTGAGGCAGCTCCTGCAGTGAAGGAGGTGATATGTATTAAAAGGTAACCTAAGTTTCTGCTGGATAATAATTGTAAAATTTCCAAGAATCTTATCTTTCCACTGTATGCCAATTCTTTCTTGGCATCACTTCAACCAATTTCATGGCCCATATCCCTAATAAGGACTATTTAAGTTTCACAGAGGCAGTTAATAACTGCAGCATTGGAAGCCTGGCCCTCTCAAGCCTGCCCTGAACCAAAATTATCCCTAGACCATTAAGGAATTAAAAAACAAACAAACAAACAAACAAACAAACAAAAAAACAAACAAACAAAAAAACCCAAAAAACAAACAAAAAACCCAACCAAACAAAAAACACAAAAAACCAAAACAAACAAACAAACAAACAAACAAACAACCCCAAAACCAAAACAGAAACAAAACTACTTTACCATAGTGAAGAACCTGCATGTTATACTGGTAGTACTTCTTTTTCTTGAAACACAAAGATTTGTCCCAGGCCCTCTTCTGTGCAGAAAATATTTACAGCCTATATGTATGAAACCTATGCAGAAAATAATATATTGCCATTTACACCGGTAAACTGGTATCCAGGAAAGGGGAGAAGGTTTTTAGTCCAGAGAAGCTGAAGTTGCAGGTGTTTTCATGAGCTAAGGAATGCTGAGCCAGAAGGAACTCAGATCTGTAGACATTAGCTAGGAAATGAGAAAAGCATCAGGATGTGAAATTGCCCCAAAACAGAAACTAGGCACCTCCTTATTTTTCATTTAAAATTCTGCTCATGGCTCCAGCCGTTTCCCATTGTTTCCTCTTATATGTATCTTGCAGTTCTTTTCAGCTGTCATCTAAGAACAGCCCACTCCCTCCATTTAGCTACACACTTGAAAAGAAAGTAAGTACGCTTCTTTCTGTACACCTCCTTCATTCAAGGCTTCTACAGGATAATCAAAGCCTTGCTTTACCCTTACCTTCAATTATAAGAGGTTGAATGTGTCAACTCTTCTACACTCCCACTAATTTAGATACCATTACTCCATAACACCTGCCCGGTCTGCACGTTTGACTTCTAAAGTAGCATGGAAGTGTATGGGAGGAGTTGATCCACTTGGATTGTTATTTAATAGCTGTTTTGCAGAAGTGCCTACAGGCATTAATTAAGATCAAGGTGCAAAGAAGACTTGCAGTAAAAAATAGTCTCAGGCCCAGAGAGATCATAATTCACTTCATAGCAAGTTACAACAGGTAAATGTGATAAGTTAACTGTAGGGAGTGTCCAAGCATTTTCTGGAGAGTCTGGATTATTTTCATGTATATATTTACAGATACAGATATGCTTATGTTGTTGAAGATGGTAATTTCTGTCTAATCTTAAAATGACCTCCCTGATGCCATAAAACTAATTTTCCAAAGAAACGTGTAATTTATGAGATTCCTTCTCCACCTACTGTGTTGGACATGCTATACCTCAGAAAAAAAAATCAGTTCTGTATCCCTCCCTTTTCAATACAGTGTTATGTATTGACTGCTTTTCAGCAGAACAAGAGATAAAAAACAAGCCTTATGCATTTTATGTTTAAAATCAAAATACCTTCAATGAGGGTAGGAGCTAGCCAATATCCATCCTCATGGAATTAATTGTAAAATGTATTATTAGGCAGCTGTGTTAAAGTTTGAACGGATCTTGGTAACAATCAAACATGAAGGTTTAGAAGACCATAATATCTAATAGGCTTATTTTTCCATTAAAAATAGGGGATAGTTAATTTTGTAGGTGGAGATAAAGGTCAATTTGATTTATTTCAGCTTGTCAAGCTTTATGAATAAATCTATTATCTCAGTAATGTTCCTTAACAAGGTATTTCTAGCTGGTTTCCTCCAATTTTAAATTACTGAAAACCATCCATGAAATAATTAGGGCCCACTTTTACTGTCACTATAAATGCTTTTTTATTACATTGTACACTGTGCAGTTCTTCTGTTATGCAAAAGTAGTGTAAAATACTGCCAAATCAGAAAGCTTACCAGTTGGCCTTAGGGGTAGTAACTTACCGCTCCTTTCCACAGATGTAAAATCACCTTCCTACACAAACAGGCCACTTCCTCCAAAGAGAATCAGCTGCAAGATCAGGATGTAAATAACTAACAAAGATAAAAGCAGTGGAATATTAATCTCAGATGTAAGCAAATTAGAATTTTGCTATTTTTAGCAGGATTAGAATGGGTATCTTAACACTTTAATAACACAAAACATTGCCTACAGCACACAGTGGAATTTTTGTTGCTATTATATGTCCCATTACTATTAAATTACATCTCTTTTATATAAAATTCTCTATGATTTAAAATATGGAGTAGAATAATTTAAAAGGGAAGAAAATAAATTATTTTCTGAATATTATAATTTAACACTTTTCAGTAGCCACATCAAGAAATCTTCAAGTCCTCTAGAAAAAAGGCACGACTAATATTGAAAATGTTGCTTCATATCTTTTACTGAAACCCAGCTGGTCAAAGATTTGGGTGGCTGCCCAGAGAAGCTGTGGATGCCCCATCCCTGGAAGTGTTCAAGGCCAGGTTGGATGGAGCGCTGAGCCACCTGGTCTAATGAAATGTGTCCCTGGCCTACAGCAGTGGGGTTGGAACTAGATAATCTTTAAAGTCCCTTCCAACACAAACCATTCTCTGACTATGATTGTGACACTGAGTAGAGAAACACACACTTGGACTGGTAGGCTAGAGTAGCACAATAGCTTTAACTAAGTTTTTCAGCTAACAATATGCTTTTATCCTAAAGATTGGTTTATTCAATTTTTATCTAAGGCTTATAGATGAAGACTTTGGTAGTATGCTCTACTCTGATCCTTCTGTGTGATATTTTACACTGAGCCGGGGTACATCCGACACAGGCAGAAGTAACCATCTGCCGTGCAAACTGCAGTGGCAAAGGTGGGACGTGAAAAGAGCAGTCGGAAGAAACAGAACCACGGTGAGACAGCAAGAAGAGCTGAGATAAAATATTCCTCCAGGCTTCCTTTAACACCCGTATGCTCTGGTAAACGGTAAATGTAGTAAGTATGTTATCAGACACTCGTAATTAGTTCTGGAAATTTCTGGGAAGAAACACTTAACTGCTCAAATCGGTCTGAGATATGAAAATGCAGAATTACTTAACATATTCACCATGCTGTGCGAAACCTTTCTTGTAACTAAGCCAGGTTCCACTGCGTGTTCACTCAGACCCGAGCACTCCTGCCACCCCTGTGCGCCAGGCGTCCGTCATCCACTACGTTACACCCGGCTGTTCCCGGTCTGTGTCTCCGGTTTTGCGGGGACAGGCCAAAGGAACATACAACACGTACGATGACAGCACAAAACCGGGCCTGGGGCACTTTTATTTAAGTAGCACCTGCGAGACCGCCCGTGCTGAGGGCGCCGCCGGGGCCCTCAGCAGCGCAAACCTGCGCGCGCACGGCCCCGCTCTCGCCCCGGCGGGGCCGCGCGCTCCCG
>VYZQ01045640.1:5798-28984 GCA_013400655.1 Mystacornis crossleyi | reverse complement strand
AAAAAAACCCAAACAAAACAACCAGAAAGCCCAAAAGAACCTTCAGCTAATGAGTGACTCTAAGTTTTGTTTGGTAATAGTAATACTTCATAGAGAGAAGGGCATGGGTTGGGGCATTTTTGTTGAGGTTTTTGTGGTTAGTTGTTTTTTTTTGAAGGAGTTTGTTTGTTTGGTTTTTGTTCAAAGTGAACTACAGTTGTACTCTTTCTATCAAGCCATTCCGTTCAGTGGCCTTCAGCAGTAAAACTCCACGGATGCCACCTGGAACAGGGCTGGTGGTGAGTTTGGTGGCAAGCACAGGAGAGCGGCTTTTTTTCAGCACGCTGACCTGATGGAGGTGTCAGGTTACTTTTGTTGCAAAGCCAGAGCTTGCTGCTGGCAGCCAGAAACACTCCTTTTAACAAGCACTAGCATGGCTTGAGTTCTGTGAGTATGCTTTACCCGGCTCCGTGGTGGGACTTTGCCAAACAGTGTGTTCTGCACAGTTAAAAGTTCTTCCAGTGCCAACAGCTGGTCACCCATGGGTGAGGATCCAATTTTGTATTCCCCCTTACGTCTCAGACTCCTGTCCCCTGCAGCCATGGTGTTGGACTCCAATGCATTTCCATCCATGTACTGTACTGTGATTCTGAAAAGCTCGATTTAAATCCTGATACAGATCAAATAATCCCATAACCAAGCAGACTGCTGAATTTTCTCCCTCTTTCTTGCCTTTTAAAAGAGCTCAAAGAGAACACTAAGCGTATTGCAGTGACCTTGCTACTCTTTCATAAGGAATGGAAAACCACGGTAGAATCTCTTGAGAAATATATTGATATGGTGAGTAGTGACCAATTTGTTGTTACTGTGTTAAAAGAGCCTTTTGCTTCACTTTTTTGGTCAGCTGTCAGGGTGTCTAGAGCAAGAGACTGTCAGTGTGGGTGTCTCTGGCCTGCAGAGCAATGCTACGCTCTGACTGACCAGCCAGAAGCCTCATCCGGCCTCTGTGAGCTCTAAAATGTGCCATGCTACTCACAAATCTCTCCTGGAAATTTAGATTAGAGCCGCTCTGGGATGAGCTGTTGGTGGGGTGGCTATCACTGCTGGTGATTGGGGCTGATGATAACTTTTCTGTGCACCATGGTGCTCTCTTTCAGTTCGTGCCGATTTGGTTAAATGATCTGTTTTTTGCTGAAGTTACTATGGAAAAAAAGCAGAGACTATTTCTTATGATTCCCATTTGCATAATTTCACTGGTGACTCTTTGCCTGATAGGTATTTGGACAGGCTTTGGCTACAAATGGATGTATGCTTTCCTCCAGGGAAAAGCAGAACAAAATGAGGGGAGTAGGGACCTTCCGGAAGTCCCTGCCTCTGGGTGACGGGGGTGGAGGTGCTGCCCTTTCCCAGGGTATATCCCGGTCAGACCAACATGACCAGGCTGTCCTGCCGTTCCTCAGCACGGCCCAGGTCTCCTGGCAGTCCCGTGCCAGCGCCCCTGGAGTGTAGCCTTGCCGTGTTGCCACCTGCAGCTGCAGCGTGTGGAGGAGGCCCTGCGCTCCAAAGTCCTGTGCTTCCCTGGAGTAGCCGTGCCTCGGGAGGGATGGGAGAGCCCAGCCTGTGGACTCAGGAGTCTGAGGTGTGCGAGGTGCTGCAGCAAGCTGGGGATGAGGTGGCTGGTGTGATGCTTCTGCCCAGCTCCTCCGCAGGCAGGGCTGGAGACCAGCTCCGTGCAGATCTTACTCTGTTGTATGGGGGATATTTGGAAATGACAGTAAATTGTTCTCACTTTGGAAGGTGTTCAGATAGAGATATCTGGCAGGGGCCAGTCAGCCTTCCCCTCCCCCTTCCCCCACCCTCCCCCTTTGCCCTTTTGATAATCAATGGGGAGCAAAGCACTTCCTTTGAAAATGCAAAGTTAAGCCTTGCCCGGAACAGTATGTCCTATTTGAGCTTGTGACTCTGAAACATTCACAGATCTTATCTGCAAGCTCTGAATTCTCTGTAAGAGACCGGAGATGGATCTGTTCTTACTGCCCGTCCAAGGCACAGGGACAGATCCAAGACCTGTGAAGAGGTCCGGTCTGGGCAGTGTGTACTTGACACATTTTCGTAGTGCTTCAACGAAACACAGTACCATTTCTGTGGTTTGTCGTGCGTGCATGGTCTTTTTGTGGCAAGTTGCTTCAGTGTCTCCTCTTACAAACTTTTCTGTGGCTTCCAAGTATTCACAGTCTCTAAATTTCTTCACTGTGATGAAGAGGAAGGGATATAATCCAATGGAGTGCTGCTTCTCCCAGGGGAATATTGCCTGGATAAAAGCCTTCCTGTAACCAAAGTTTGCTGTCTTTTAAGGATGTTATTTCCAGTATTAACATTTCCTTATCAGTGGTTTTAATGATCTTTAAAAGTAACTTCGAAGGTTTATTTGATCTTTGGGTTATGGTGTATTTATTTCTTAAGCTTAGTATTAAGGCTAGATTTTATTTTATAAATGGAACATCTGACTTGTGTACGTGCATAGCATGAGGCAGAAGAGAGTAAAAGTTTTTCAAAAATGTAAACAACTAGATTATTTGGCTGTATCTTTGGTATCAAGTATTCAATAAAAATGTTGATTTGCGTCCCGTAGCTGTGCTGGCACAGTTACCTGTGCAGCTGTATTGTGGCCCTCACAGTGAGCTGATCTGGCTTCAGTAAAATTCCTGGGTTATCTTCCAGCTTATCAATTCAGACTGCAGCTGGCTGGACTCCATGCCAGCACAACTGGAGGAGGCCGTGCAGAGAAGATAGTGCTGAATGGTGGGAATACCTTAAAGTAGTGCTGTTGTTACTGAAGAATTCTGGATCATGAAATCAGGGCCTTGATGTTTGCAAAGGAGTAACAACATGCACAAAACATAATTCAATAAAATGGTACTTTCTTTGTTTGGAAAAGCTGGGAAAAAAAAGTTACAGACTTGAAAGCATTCCTAGACAGGTATCATTGGTCTCGCTGGCTGCCATCACCAAAATAATGAGCTGGAACTGTTTTAAGCAGACGTAAGAGGTGTACCTTAATTCTTAACAGTGCCTACCTTAATCTAAAAAAGTTTCTTATGAATACTGTTTTGATATTTTCTGCTGTTATATCACTGTACGGTGTACTGATGGCATTTTTTTAATCTCAAAACAATGATTTTAAGTTCCTGAAAACTGCAAGTGTACAATTGCTATACTTACTTATGGTGATTTGCTCTCTGATTCATTAACCAGAATACGAGCTTGTTTCTGCAAAACAGAAGGAATTTTGTAGACTAGTATGTTACAAGCCACTTTTAAGCATCTAAACCGCTGTCTGGAAAGTAAAAAGGATAAAATCAGAAGTTGAAAGCTCTTACTAAATTTTAAAATTTCTGAAGTACCAGGAAGTTTGTGAGGTCAGTTACAAGATGTGATGACTGTCAAGGAGTTGGAAAATATTTTTTGTGGTACTTAAGGAAGTTTTTGGGTTTTGGTGTGGTGGTTTAGTTGTGGGTTTTTGTTTGGGTTTTGGGTTGGTTGTTTCAGCGAGTTTTTTTCCTAACCTTCAAGGACTGAAGGATTGAGAACCTGATCCTCTTCTGAAGGCTGCAAGTAAAGCCTGGAGACATCATGGTGGTTCAGGACAAGGAACTGTCTCTTCTGAAGGTCATATTGTGGTACTTCAGCCTGACTGACTGTTACTTGATGTGCATTAAGGAAGGCAGGCCTTGATCTTAATTGTGCCTATGCTTGTTCCTCTCCCTCTTCTTGTTCCCCCACCAACTGTTAAGAAAAAACATACCTTAGAAATGTCATGCTTTCCTAACTCATTGCTATGTGCCGTCTCTTAAAGCTTTTTGTCTTCAATTAATGTGGGGTTGTTCAACATACACAATATCTGACTTCAGTATTAAGCCATATTGCAGCTTAAATTCTGATCTGAAATTATTTTTCTTCAAATTTCATATTCAGTTTCTGAAGTGATATTTGTAGAATCTAGTAGATATTGTCTACTGCCAGCTTCAACTCAGTTCTTAGCTAGGGAATTTTAGACATTTATGAAAGCTTATGGTGATAACAAAGCAAAATGTCATTTTTACTTCCAGTTTCACTAAGTTTTTGAATCAAATGTTTGAAGTGAGACATTATTTGTTTGGCTCAGATGGTGTTTATTTTCCTTTCAGATAGAGATGAGCTGTAGCTTCTTTTGAGATGGATATAAATAACTCTTTAAAAGATGCAGTAATGACAGTGCTGGCTACTCTGACTCTGTCGAATTCTTTGATTAGTAATTAGATTACCTGGTAATCCAGGAGAGGAGGGTCCAGTTGATCTCCCCTGGCACCAGAGCCTTGCCATGCTCTTCCTTCCCCAGCTGGACGGGTAGCCCATGGGGCAAGAGGCAGCCGGGGCTGGAAAAGAGCCATGTACCAGAAGGCTGCTCCATCTGGCCTTCCGGACAGGTCAAACAGCTGCCTGTGAGGTGCCACTTCCAGGTGGTTTGAGCGGTTTGGGTGCTCTCACTCCAGCATGAGGAGGTGCTCTGGCAGAGAGAGATCATCTGTCTGTCTTGCTGATCGCATCTGACCCATGGGAACTGATGACTCACTCTTGAGGCCTCTCTATCTCTGGTGACTTCGTAAACTGGAACTTACGCGCAGGAGCTCCCTCTTTCACAGTAAACCATGGTCTCACTTCCTATGTGTGAATTTATTAAAGCTTAAAGGTGCATGGGTGTGTACTTAGGAAGTTTCAGCTTCTTCATTCTCTTCTAAATTACCAACTTGCTGTGGCAGCACCGGGAACTTGGGCTGTCCCCGTTGGGTGCTGCATGTTCCTTAGCCTCCCTGGCAGTCCTGCCGGCTGGGGGAATTGTCTGCCACCCACAGCATCCCTCTACCCCCTGCCCAGTCAACTTGGGGCTCACCCACTTGTCTTCTGTGGTGCTGCCTGTATCAGGCCAGACACCTGGGCTAATAAAAGAAAATAGTAGTAATGTTTTATTGTTCTATAAATACAAACAAACACAACTCATATTTTGTCCCTTATAGACTTTCATGTAGTCTTGCCTTTTCTATATTTATTTAGACAAAAAAAATAATATAGTGATGTTTTGCTGAATTATCTAAAGCAAAAACAGTCTCAGCTGAGAGATGTGGTTTGCCTTCAAATCTGGCTGACTTCATTGTGATTTCTGTGTCTGTCTGGGTAGTGGAATGACAAAAGATCTTGAAATCTCTGAAAACAAGCCTGCTGAGATATACAATATAATAATAAAAGAAAGAACTTGTATGATTCTCCTTACCTTAATTGTGTGTCTTGTCATGTACAGGTAAATATCTGTTATGTTCTGTTTAGTCTGTTTTGTATGAGGTAATTGTTTTCTTCTGTCACACTTCAGAAATCAGGAATTTATCCTCAATGAAACTGACTAATAGATGCCATAATCTTGTTACAGGAGTAGCATGTCTTAAGCACATCAATAGGAGACTTCACCATTTTTACCCATAAGCCATCTCTATTAAGAATTGAACTTAGGATAGTGTAACACCATCTGTTAATTGTTTGGTAACTCCCAAGTATAAATAGATGTTCATATATACTTTGCTAGACATGATAATTTCTTTAACACACTGAGCCTCCTAAAGCAGAATTTATTACTGGTAAACCATATATATATATATATATATGTTTCTAGGGACATTCTAGTTGCCACCAATTGAATTCAGGTTTATTATGATTAGCTAGCTATCCTTGGTGCCTACTCAGAACACACCTGGATATTAAAGAGATATAGCACCTGCTTTAACGTTTACAGACTATTTTGCTAGACTTGAAATTAGTGGGAGGGCATTGAGGAAAAACAGGGATAGCTCGAGGAAAGAACAAAGGCTATGCTTGCGTGGTTGTGTGGCTTACGTCACTTTGTTAAGCAAACAGGGTGGTTCTGCTAAGCCCTCTGACTTTGTAGTTGTAAGGATACGTGCCTCTTGTACCATGCCAAACCATCCCACTGATAGAGAAGTTAAATTGTTCTCCATCTACCTGTCATCTTGCCAAAAAAACAATGCGTAGATTGTGATGTGGGGGATAAGATCAAATGCAAGGGATCAGTAGTGCCTTTGGGAATATCTCCCTCATTCCTTCTCATGGGAGACTTGCCTGCTTGCTGTCCCCAGCTGTTAGTCTTATCATTGCACTGCTAATATTTCATACCCCTGTTATTTTTGTAATCTTTTCTGCAGAAGTCGTTCTCTGGTAGGGGGTAGTGGGTATTAAAAAGGCAGATCCAACAAGGATGTAGCTGTGTCTCTTACGTGCTGGACTTTGTGCTTCCGTCTTTGAAGCTGGCAAAGCATTGATGCAGAATGACACTTTGGCATTGTAGTTACGTGTACTGGTGTTGTGATTGCAACAGACAAAAATGCTTGTGCTGGTGTAATTTTACTGGGGAGGTAAGCGAAGTTAAAACATTATACCACAATAAAACCTTTACTCATAACATGAAGTTGCAGATAAGGAAGGATCTTCCAGTTTTACTAGTCTATCTTGGGTATGTCTGTGATCTTAGTGGGTCTTTCTCATCCCACCTAATCTGAATCTGATCATATAAACTAATGGGGATAACCAGTTAGAAAAGATTAATTTCAGATGGAAGCTTGTCACTTTTGCTTGAAACAAGATGCTTATCCAGAAGTCTCTTTCCTTCCAAGGCTTGTGAAGGCGTATGGGACCAATGCTGGTGCATTTGTTAGCACTGCTATAGCCACTTGCATGTATAGAAAAGTCTTTGCCAGTGCCTAAAATGTTATCTCTTTCCTTTCCAACGTCCTTAGCCTGTCATCTGCCATGGTGACTAGAAAAACTTGCTCCCTCAACGTGTTACTGTCTTGATGTTACTGCTCTACTACGACCACGTGCCTCCCTGGCTGTGTACAGTGGACTTGGGGCTTGTCTCCAAGACTCATTTGTTGACCAAGTCTATTATTATCCTCTGGAATGTGCTTGGGGGGGCTCTGGCACACCTGGGAGGAAATGATGGCCACTTTTCCCCCATACCATCTAAGTTATGGCACATGCTAGGGTACAGCAGAAGCAAAGTCCTTTCATCAGTATCGCAGGACTAGGTCAGGCAGCTGTAATAGCCCAGGTCTGCTCTACATAGGCCAAGCACTGCACATTTCAAAGGCAAATGGGGCCTGTAAGGAGCCTGAACAAAACTAAACAATGAAGCTGGATTTTTAGGAAAACTGTGGACCTTGCACTCTTCCTTGGTCAGTGCAGTTAAAATAGTTAATTCTGGTGAGTTTGCTTCAGATAAACAGGTAATAGTATGTAGTCTTTGCTCCTGAAATTAAATTGAATTCTGACATAATCTGTCTTTTCTTTATATCTGAAAGCACTGTAGGCTCTGGACTCCTTGTAGCAGAAGCCTTGGACTCCTACTTGCTCTGTCTCATGCAAATGACTGCTAATAGTGTCCAGCACTGTGTGCAGGGGCAGCTCTAGGTGGAGGAAAAGATTCTGGAGCAGCTTAGCTTGCTAAACCTGGCAGCTGAATTATGTTAATCAGCATTCCTTGCTTAATGAAAACCAGAGTGAGTTATTGAAATATCAGTCGCACTTCTTGATGCCACCTCAGCTGATGTGACCACTTTTTGGATGTGATCCGAGATCTTTGCTTCAGCACTTGCATGACAGTCATCCATCTCCTATTTTTCCTTAGCTGTGAGGAGGTGCAAGTATGTATGACTGTTACTACAGTAACACTGTGATTGAATGTTCTAGTAGGAATGTGTTTATCTTAAAACCTATATTTATCTTTTTGTGAACAGTCTCAATTTAGCTAAGACCCTTTAAAAATGAAAGTTTAAATTTATTCCACTGGAAGATGCTTTCTTGTGACAAACTTAGAAATATATTATGGACAAATTGTGTGTGCAGAGGGGGGTGTTGTTTGAAGAATGTTCTTTTTAAAAATGAGCTAGATGCCTGAAATATCTACATACAGCAAGCAGTAAAAACGATTAAACTGATTTTCCCAACGAGAGCAATATGACAACAGAATGAACTAAACTGAAGAAGCCAAAACTGAACTTCTGGGTCGAATTTAATGTATGAGGCCAAAAATATGTATTTTACTTACTTGCATATACTTGCATCAAGCCTTGAATTAGAAAGGGGAACAAGAAGAAAAACAGTGGGCAGAAAAGGATGGGAGCCTTTCCACCGATTTCAGCAGATGTTGACTCCGATTCTTACTCTATGCCCTCTTAGCAGAAAGACTATCTCATGTCAGCAAGCTAAGGAGAACCACATCCTATCTCCTCCCTTCCATCTGTATTAAGTCTGTGGGCCTGCTACAGCATGAGCAGAAATAAGCAACCCACTGAAGCCTGTGGGCTATCTCCTTGTTAAGTAAATGCTGCCTATCACAGATGGAGCTTTAGGCTATTAACCAAACTTGTCAAGCACTGAGAATACTAATGAGCAACCATGGTTGGCACTGATGGAGACAGGACTCTCAGGCTTGTGAAAGCTAGGATTAGTTTTCTTTGGAAGGAGTTTTTGACTATGAAATCAATTGTCCTTTGTTGGCCACTGACTGTATTTTGTTTCACTTTTTGAACCCAGACTTTTTACCTTTTTTTGAGAGAGAAGGTCAGGCGCAGAGTGTGGGAATATGATTTTATTACAATTCATGTAATCCCTACTGTCTTTATTCTTAGAATTGAGACAGCAAGTACATTTGAACTTGTTGCAGAACCAGTGCTCTCCAAGTTAGTTGCTGTAACTGGTCTAATTTGTATGAACATTGTGCCTAAGACCTACTTATGGACCTGAACATCATTGTGCAAAGGGCTATGCAAACACAGACCAAAATGTCAATACTCAGCCTTGTAATTTAAATAAGGTGACTAGGAATTAAAGGAATACAGGCTGATGGAAAATGGGAAGTACAGAAGAGAGCAGTGAGCAGATGCTGGTGTGCTATATGGACATGTGTAAGACAACCATCCTTCAGAAGTGGGATGCAACTACATCATCTGGTAATGAAACAAAACATGGGGGCTACTCTGCCTTCTGAGGTTTCCTACTGCTGTCATCTAAATGAGACCATTCTAATAGGAATAAAGTGATTTGAATATTATACTGGTTTTTTGGGGGTTTTGGTTGTTTTTTACCACAAATTTTAAATGCCATAGACAACTATACTGAAACCTCTTTACTAACAGGTTTTGCCTTGGAGATGGGAGCGTGTAAGACAGTTCCAGAGGATGTACAGGAAGAAAATGGGGGATTTTATTCATTTCTGTTAATGTTCACTTTTGTGCTAATACTTCTGACTTTGGAAAGAGATGTTAGTAGTCTGTGAGAATTCATGCAGGTGCAGTGGCTACAGTCCCTCCCCTGGGAAATGATTTATCAGCAGCTTAAAGCAATAACTAAAACAGCCACCTGCCTGATGCCATTGCAGTTGGCAGTAACGTTATTGTGTGAAGGTTGCCATATGTGTAGAGAGGCTGTGGTCCCTTTCTGCCCTGGTCAGGAAAGAACTGTGCTGAAAGCAGAAAGTCTCTTCCAGGCTCCTTGAAACTTCAAGTTAATGATTTGTTTGACTGACTGGCTTGCCTATAAGTGCAGTGTTGGGTGATCTTATTGGAATGACAGGGCAGGAGAGCTCTTACCTCTCCTGCTATTACTGTTTGTTTGGGCATGTAGGTATTTCCTGCAAAGCCAGCCCAACAGAGCAACTGGAGCCTGGCTGTGCAATCATCTGCAGTGCAGGAAAGCTAAAAGTTCAAGCTGTTCTGCAGTTTGCATAGTTTACTCTTTTGAACTTGGCAGTATAATCTCTTCTGCGTATTTGTGGATTCTGCTTAAAACCTCCAACACGCTGGAGGTTTTTTATCTCAAAAAGTAAATGAGAAGTAGGGAGAACAAAGTGCCTCTGAAAATCTTACTTCAGGTTATTTCTTCCCTTCTTTAGGTGAAAAGAACTTCATGAGAGGTTGTGGTGGGGTATCTTCCAGATCTTTGGACAAGAAAAGCCTGGATCTTGTCATTCATGATCATTGAATCAAATTCTTGCAGGATGTGTGGTTCAGCTCCCAAAAGCACAGCCAGCTCTGAAGTTGGGTACAGCTGCTCACA
Organism: Mystacornis crossleyi; assembly: GCA_013400655.1. NCBI lineage: Eukaryota > Metazoa > Chordata > Aves > Passeriformes > Timaliidae > Mystacornis > Mystacornis crossleyi. The sequence goes on along the minus strand of VYZQ01045640.1, from coordinate 18,847 downwards.
GCCTTGCCCTGTCAAGTTGTGCGTATCTCTAAAATTCAAAACCACTAAAACACAGGAAGTTCCACCTTAATATGAGAAAGAACTACTTTACATTGAGGATGTCAGAGCACTGGAAAAGACTGCCCAGAGAGGTTATGGAGTCTCCCTTTCTGGAGATATTCATAACTCACCTGGATGTGTTCCTTTGTAACCTGCTATAGGTGACCCTACCTTGAAAGGGGGTTTGGACTAAATTATCTCCAGAGATCCCTTCCAATCCCAACTATTCTGTAATCTCAAATGATTGAGATACTACAAAGGGCAGCCAGGGCTAATATTTGGTCATTCTTATTTTGCCCCCTCTCCTCCATGAGACTCAAGGGCTTCTGAGGACTACTCTTATTATGATGACTGACACAATCATTGGTCCTGCAGTTCTCTACTTTCCTTATATGCCAACCATCTATCCCATACCTCTGACTTGGCTGGTGTCGATGCCGAGGGAGACTGTTGGGAAAGCTTTGGGGGAGCCAAGGTAAAGGATATCCACCGCTCTTTGTTCAAAGTCACTCTTTTCTTCATAGAAGTAGATCATATCAGCTGAGCACTATTTCCTTTTGGTAACTCCCTGTTACCAGTTCTCCATGATCTTCTCATTTTTACTGTGCTTAGAAATGGCTTTGAAAACTTGCTCCACAGTCCTTCTAGGGACTGTGATTAAGTCTGATCAATCCTTCTTGAAGAGGAATCTGACCTTTATGCATTTCTATAGTAATTGGGGCCCTCCTGAACGTGCCATGACCTTTTAAAGGCAATTGAGGATGGCATCCCAGTGGTGCTGGCCAGCAGTCTCACTGGCCTCATTTGTCACAGGAGCCCGTAGGGCCAGACAGATGTTCAGTCTGCTTGCCAGGCGCTTCCACTAGGCAGAGGAACCAGAAAGGCCTGAGACCAACCCTCACAAGTAAAGGCCTCTTCTGCTTCTGTTACTACCAAGTTCCCCCAGCCCATTCAGCAACAGAGCCGTGTTTTCTATAAAATTGACATTAATGTCTCTGTACCAGGAGAAGACCTTGTTGTTTACTCTTACACTTTTTTACTAATTTTGGCTCTGAGGCAGCTTCAGCTTCTCTAGGACCCTCCCTGTACATTGGCATTGTTCCTGTTTCCTTAAACCTTCTGTTTTCTGTATGCTTTTGTGACATCTCATCAACTCATTCAGGGATGAGTTCAGTTTTTTTCAAAACTAACAAACTAAAAATACTTGCTTGGGACTTTGCTTGAGTAAAGGCAATACTTTTAAGATTAAAACTCAGAGTACCCTAACAGCATGTATGAATACCCAGGGCTGAGGTAACTTGCAGTGCTTGAGACAGAATCTTGTGTGGGCTGATAAAGTATTTGTGGGTATGTAAAGGCACTGCTAAAGGTGATCTTAATTTTGATGAGAACTTATGAATATTCACTCCCTTCCTTTTTCAGTTTTAGTAGCTATTTCCTATTGCAGCCTGTTGTGTATTGAATTGTTGGGGGTGTTTTCTACACCCACTCTTCAGGTGTTGCCAACTCTCACAAGCATTCATTCTGATTAAGGGAATTGCCGGGCTATATTATCTGAATTCTTTTGGCCTTATTCGTGTTAGCCTGAAGGAGGAGGGAAGAAAAAGCACAGTTCTAAGGGCTTCAAAAGCCACAGCACAGGCAGCTCATACCGGTGTGGTACAGGGCAGGAGCAAGGTAGGTGTTACAGCCAAACTCTTGATGACTGGTTACAAGTCCAGGAAGCAATTAGTGCACTGCTGATGCTTCTCTCAGCACTCAGGCGGAGGGGTTTAGCCTGTGCACTCCTTAACACACTGACTTGGTTTTGGTCTCTGTACAGCCTGCTGAAACACTTCTGGCTGCAGAATCTCCTGTGACTAGAGCCTGAAGGAAAAATACAAAATTTCTCTGAGCTAGAACGAATATCAAACTAAGTTGTGTGTTACTTGACAGGTAGCTCTGTTGGAGATGAATGGCTGAACAGGAGCTTGGAGCCGTAATGTGGCTCTTAGTTCTTGAGCACGTTTCACTGGCACTGAGTTTAGCTTTATTTAGCTTGGGAAAACAGACAATACTGTGACATCCATTTTATAAATCTATTACTAAAAGTGTTTTTTTTTACCGCTTCTCCTGCCTTCAAGGCTGCTAGAAATCCCCAAGAAGAAGCCAGAAAGAACATAATCTGTTGAACTGTGATGCTGAAGCAGATTTGCAAACATCAGTAGTGAATAAAATATTCTGCTTAAAAACATAAATCACTACAATCACTGAAATAGCTGACTATGATAAAAAGGCAATGAATTTTTCATGAAGTACAGCAATAGCACCAGATGGCTACTGGGCTTGTGGGAGAATCTTTCCATTTCACATTAATTCTGAAAAACAGTGAACTAAAAACAGCATGCAGTAATGAACTGGTCACACACAATGTGAATTTGGACTTAAAATAAGCAGATGGAGTCAGATTTGTTCTAAACTGGCATATTTTCCTGGAGATCTACTTGAGATCTGGCTCCATGTGTTCTTGTCCACATAGGTCTCTCTCAGTGTGTAGGAGGGTGGTGTTTGATTTAAATTGCTTTATGCTCACACAGTTGTCTTCTGTCCTTTTTTTATCTTGTCAAATCCTGCTATAATTAACCTGCATTCAAAGAGATATTACTTCAACATAGAATGAAACCACTGTAAAAGTTAATGTGAACTTTACCCATGTCACATGAGCTACGGTGGTAGTGTCTGCGGTGCATGGTTTTGTTATTTGAAAGTCATGTTAATTTAGCTTTGTACTTTCCAATGTTGAAGCATTTTATAAAACATTGGTGTGTGTCTGTTACTTAAATTTATGACAGGTTCGAGCCAGGATTGTTTTATGCCTAGCATGTGCTGCCCTTAGTCATGCCTGCTGACCTGTTTTGTCATCCCTAGTAGGATAACAAACTAGAATCTTAGAGTACAAATTACTGTTCATGTAATGCTTAGTGAAGGAGTAATTTGAAGCTCAATTCTGTGACCTGTCAAAAACAAAGAAAAATGCTTAAGGATTCCTCAAATGGAAAGTTTATTGTCCAGAGCTTTTTCTCCTTCTTTTTAAAATTTTCTTTCTCTTCAAACCTAGGTCATATTCTAGACTTCCATTTGGAAACCTAAATTAGATTTTAGCCACCAACTGTCATTTTTGGTTATTCTTTTTTTCTACCTTTTTATTTTCATAGTGGTATCTCAGCTAGTTTAACAAAAGCAAAATATGGTTTTATCTATCATATTTCTGACCACTGTACTTCTGAGTTGTGGGAAATGGATTTGAATATGTGGTTGCATATGTCCAAGTAATGACTGCCTTAAACTGTTGCAGAGTAAGAATTAATGAACACTAATCTATATGAATTAAAGATTTTTTTAAAGTCATGTGACTTTATTTTACTTATTCTGTTAAGTGCCCTTCACAGTTTACACCCTCGGTAGAAGACCCTTTCTGTGGAGAATCTATCTGTGCGTACTTTGCCCTCATCAGCCTGCCAGCACATGGGTGTGTCCAGTCTTGGAAGTGAAGCTTGGAGCTCTTATTTGGCTGTGTGGCGGCTGATGTCCACTCGGTACAGTACAGGCTATGTTAGCTCTGAGGAGAAACAGCACAGCTACATTAACCTGATGCTATTCCTCACCTAACATGCCAAGTCTGCCCGCAAAGTTAACCAGCGAGGTTGGCTGGCACAGCTTTCTAACTAGGGATGCTCTAACTAATCAGGATATACTTTCCTGAATATACATGTCAAGAGCTGCACACACTGATGAGTGAGTACACACTTATCAAGACAAGGTATATCTTATGTTCCTGTGTATAAAATGGATTAAGGGAATTGAGTCTAAATATTAAATTGTAACATTTCTTTAGATTACCCCCCAAATTACGTTGGTCAGATGCCACTGTACTCTGTTTGTGTAGGAGGTTAGCATGTGTGGCTTGGTGGATGGAGTGAGGAGGGGATAGAGGGCACCTGATCTCCGAGGCTGGATATGTAGTATGTGCCTAGTATTGGGCCAGGAAGCAGGAGACTTGCACAGCCCCTCTGGGGCAGGTGAGGCACTGCACCAGAAAGGAGATGCTGTGTCCCAACACCAGCAATTTAGGGGCAAACTATAGAACTGTATTTCATTATGGGCTGTTTCTGGCTACAGACTTCTGGTTTGGTTGGTGGTGTTTTTCTTGCCTTCTCTAGAATACTGTACTGCAACTTTACATAATCATTCTTTACAGGCCTTAGGCATGCTGCAGAGCTGGCCGGCTTGGTTCCCAAAGCTGGGGCTATGGCAAGAAGTTCTGGTGCTGCGGAGAGAGTACAGTGTGTCCCCTTCCTTTCAGGAAGCTGGTGTAGTTCATGTGATGAAGTGTGCTATTATCTGAGCTGCAACTCCTTGTTTCTCAGTTCACAAGTCTTACCTAAAAGCAACTGACCCGTAACTCCTGGGTTTTCTTTTGTTTAATTTAAACCACCTCAGATATGACCCTGAAACATAATGAACAGGAAGATTTAGGAGCAGACTTGACAAAGCCTATTAAAAAAAAAGTGAGGGGGGGAGGAGAACTGAAACTATGCCAAGCAGTTATGGAGGGGTGAATGGAGTAGAACAAGAGAGGTTTGGAGTAGAAGAAGCTGGGCATTGTGCAGGAGCAGACTTACGAAGTAGGTAACGTTACTGCAGTGTAAATATGTGCAACATGCCTCTCCAACCCGGCTCTGCAAGATTCTTGTATGAACACAAGGTTCAGAGCATTACCATACAGTGGTGTGCTCCAGCAGAGCCAAGCAAAGAAAAGAAGCGCCCTGTCAGTGTTAGTCACTGTGGCTCTATCTGCGTATGTATGTAGATTATTGCATACACAAGCTGTATTTCAGACGTATTTAAGTTTGTGTTGTAACTGTCTTGAAATGTACTCTGAAGATTTTATTGTCATATTTAACTGTATAAAATTAGTAACAATGCAACTGTTCACTGCCAAAGTCATTCCACCTTAAACAAAACAAACCATTATCTTTCTCTGTCTACAGTCTCTGGGTATAAACACAGGACTGCTTTTGCTGGCCGGAGAACTGGCTATTTATAGCATTGCAAAAATCTTTCCAGATTCTCGTTACCTGTTAACAGGCTGTTCTTTTTGATATGGGACAAAATAAAAAGTCACAAGGATCTAGAAGTGGACAGATAGGGAAGGCTAGAGAATCCTGAGGGATGCAGCATTTTTTCTGTCCTTTTTGCTTTTTGGCAGTTGCTGCCAAGTCACAGTGCTGATCTACAAGATATGAACAATTCTCTTGTCTTGTGAAAATACCCTCTGAAAAGCTTCACGTTTCAGAGAAAAGGAAGATAAACACCTCCAAGGCTCTCACTACTCCCTCATATCTTGTTTTACTGATGAATGCTGATTAGCTGGACCTGAGAGGTGGTGTTCTCAGTAAAACAAATGCAGGCAGAAGGAAATGTGCTGTTATGCTGCTCTCATTGAATGTTTTCATTTTGTTTCAGATTTTTAAAAATTGCTTTCAAAGTCATGTCTCTGTGTCTGATTGCATAACATATGTAAAAACCACTGTACTTTAGTGTAAAGAAAACATAGCTGAACATCTGAAAAACGGTCTAAAAGTGAAATCAGACTTTCTGAAATAACGTAGGAGAACTTCATATTTCAACTTCATATTCATGATCTCTGGCAGCTGTTTAAAGCATAGTGAAGGAACGAACTCGTGGTGTTGGTGGCTCAGAGCTCTTCAAAAGTAATTTTCAAATAATGGTGTTTATATATGCATACGCAAATACACGCACGTGTATTTGGGGGAACGTGTGTGCTATGTGGCTGCCTCTCACCTTCCCTCTCCTCGAGCCTTGCATGCTGCAGCCGCTGAAGGCACAGAGGCAGGGCGGTTCCCGGTGCTGGCCCGGGTTCCTGTGGCCCTGCCGAGGTTCCTGCTGGGGGAGGGAAGGTGTGTGGCTCCATTCACTCCTGAATTGTGCAAGACGAGCGTCAGCATGAGGTCAGAGAAAGAGTCAAGTGCACTGATGCTATATAATGTTTTTTCTTCCAAGTCGTTTTCTTTTTCCTTCCTCCTCCCTGACCTTGTCTAAAAATTTTTTTTTGTAATCCTGGCAGCGTCCCTTTCCTCTTCTGCTATGACAGCATGAAACAGGGCAAGTGTGGCCTTGGTGGGGTTTTGAAATGGAAGCGCGTTTCCTTTCCCACTGCATTGCGCTGAGTCAGAGCGGCCGAGGGCTGTTCCTGGCAGCTGCCTCACGGCCGGGCTCTCGGGGCCGCACCCGCTGCCAGATAAACAGAACACTCTGTCTGCTTACGAGCTCTGTACTTCGGCCAGTTCGTGGCATTTTTTCAAAGCTGTTCTATTGTCGCTTTTCCTTTGATGAGCAAAACTGAGCAGGAGCGTGAGTGCCTGTTTCTGCAGCGAAGAGCTCGGGAGATAACAATGTTATCAGAGCATGAGATGAATATCCATGTAATGCTGTTAATATTCAGATAGCACCGGCTTTCAAGAGATAATAGAAGACTTTCAGACTTTCAGCCAGGCTCTTCTGCTTGTAACATGTAGGCTGGACTAACCGACAGAGAAAAAAGGGATGTATATGAAATTACTGACCTTGATTTAGTGTAGTCCTTAAAACAACCAAAACCAACCCAAACTCAGCTGTATATATGTTTCTGTATGTAATTAGGCAGGTAATTAGAGGAAGTTCCACATCAAACTGATGTGTATCACTGCCCTCAGCTAAGCACATACAAGGAGCAGGACTACAGTTAGTGCTCCTCCTCATGAACAGGGAAGCTGAGGAAACTGTGGTGGGCTAGGAAAGCCTCAGAAGAGTAAGGAGTAATACTGTTGATTTTCTTACAGGGGAGAGGTTATTTTCAAGCTTTTTTCATCAGCAGAATTGGGGTGAGGGGTACAGGCACAGTACCAGGTGGGAGTAAGACAAGTGCATTAAATTTCTAGGATAAAATTTTTAGGAGCACAGCCTTGTGCTTTTTGGGTGAATGCAGCCCTTGTGAAGGACATCTTTTAAGCCAGTGGGAGGTCAGTGGAAAGATCAGGGGACATGTTCAGAGCTTGCTTTTCCTACGAAGAACTTAAGCTCCAGTACTGGCTGCTGTCTTTGCAAACCACCCATAACTCTGGTGGCAATCTTCAGACAGGGTATTTTTGATTTTGATGTTGTTTTTTTTTTTTTTGGGGGGGGGGGAGGTTTACCTAGCTAAGGGGAGTCCAATAGTCTTCCTTATAGTCTATTAATGTTACTTTTCAGTTACAATTTGAGAGATTGGCAAACATATTTTTCTAGATGTTGAATAGGTATGTTGCCTAGATTTTTTTGCTGCAGCTGCAGGGCTAGCTGAAGCAACAAACACGTCCAAGATCTGTATTAGATGATGTAGTAGACTACTGGTGCCTTTGTAGTTCCCTTGTGCTTTGGTTCATAGAGCAAGGGAGAGAACTGGGAACTTGAAGTACACATTCCTGTGCCGACACTAGCTAGTGCTGAGACACTTGAGTCTCTGAAAAACCTAATCTAGACCTGCAGGATATTACTGTGTTGTGTGTGCACAATAGTTTGGTTAGATTTCTGAGAGGAAAACATGACTTTGGGACTATGCAGTCTCTAACAGCCATTATCATTAATAATGTATTAAAAAGAAGGTTTATAGCCCTGAGGCTATCATCGCAATGCATAATCTCAGAAATGTCAAGGTGACTCAGGATGATGTGATGGACCATGGCATCTCTGAACTGCTCTGAAACGTGTCACTCCAAATAGCACACATGGTGAAATGCACACGGCGCTCAGACAAAAAGGCTTTGTTGTCCTCCAAATCACGCACACTCTTCTCCTTGGCAAGGATATATAGCAGCAATGGTGTGTATTGTGTTTGCCTTCTGAAAACGTGGGCTTGTTTTTATGTTCTGAAGCTAATTTGGGATATGAAAGATTCTGTGAGCAAATAATAATCTAATTCCCCCCTTTACTGGGATAGAAATACTTTTTGCTTATGTTCATAGTGGGGGGAAGTTAAGTATGGCTCAAAAATATCAGGGCCAGTAGGGACATATTTGCCGCATTGTGGCAGTCTAGCTGAAAGTTCATACAATTAACAATGTCTTTGTGTTAATTTTTGGCTGTGTCACCCTGCCTCTCTTTCAGATAACACCATTCTTCTGAGGACAGCAGCCTCTGTTCACACAGTGGGTTAACCAGCAAATAATAACCAGCAAATAATATTCTTATTTGTAAACTGCATTAGAGCAGCTTTGAGATCTTTCCTGGGGTCAGTGCAAATCAAAGTTGAACACTGGTGCCAAAATCGCACATCTATTCTTTGACCAGTGGTGGTTTTGTGGTTTTTTTCTAACTTGGATATTTTGGTGACACAAGTCAATGTAACAAAAAAAAAATTGATCATGTGAAGGGAGTTGTAGGAAGAAATTAATTGGAATTATCCAGACTGTAACAGAATGTTATCTATAAAGGGTAGTTCATCTGAATGTCTTCATTTTGAGTATATATTTGCAAATTCTTAGGAAACAGCACTCCTAGTAGGGACCAGGTGGTTGGGCCCCTCCTCCCACCCCGTGACCTGATGCTTTCATTTTATTTTTATACAGAGACTTTTAACAATAGCCTTTTATTATGTTTAGTGGACTTTTTTTTTTTGTTTATAATGGGCTCAGCTTCCTGAGCAGCAGAATATCTACCTCCCTTGATAATCACCCAGTTTCTCTCAGAAAGCTCTTCTCTTGGAAAGCTTTTCTCTTACAGGACATTGTTTACCCAATAAATTTGATCTACACTTTGCATTCTAAATGGGTTAGTCCATTTTAGCACCAATTGACTTTCTAAATTAAAATAGCCTTGCTCATATAACAGTGCAGGTTCATATTTGTTGAGTCTGGAACAAAACTGAGATGGACCCTTGCCACTTCCAATTTTTTATGCCAGAGGACTAACACCTAAGTTATTCTTGGGCTCTGGTGTGGCTGAAGCTGTGCAATGGGAAATTTGTCTGCCTATTGCGTGTTACAGCACAAAGTGGCTTTGGGTAGTGTTAATGCGAGTCAGAGCTCTGTAGGAAACATCTGGCTTCTACAGAGTGGGTAGCCAAGCTCTCATTAATTTCTAATTTCTATAGAGTCAGGCTTGTAAATCTCTCCATTTTTCCCCCTTCGTCCTCCAGCATCTGACACAAAGGCACACAGGAGCACATTCCTGCCTATACATTCTGTTTTAAAGCCAGGTGACCATGTTAGCTGAGGTAGCGCCATGCCTGAGGCTACAAAGTCATGGCAAAAGGCTTTCTCTGCTAGGCTGGGCTTGGTGCTGTCCTAACATGCTCATGCAGACACTTCTTTTGCAGCATGGCACATGAACTGAAAAAACTCTCATCTATTTGGCAGAAGCCCGCAGTATGCAATGCAAACAGATCCCTGTCTGCCATCCAAGTGAGTTATACACCAAGTCTACATTCCTCAGTTCTGTGTAAAATGATGGTAATTCTTTCATCCTTCTGTAAGATACTTTGGATGAAAGGTGTTTAATTGATGTAAAGTGTAACTGTTAGGAATGTACCTCATTGTTTCCAGCTGCTCATGCTGCTGACATACAGCCCGGTTCTTTTCCTCTCGGGCATTACCCCAGTGAGAAAGAATCTTTGACTGTGAAGATTGTCAAAGTGAGCTTTGACTGCTCTTCATGCAGTGATATCCCAAGCTCATGACATCGCTGCTGTTTTACCACCCTAATGACTGACCTTGATTTTACTAGTGCTTTTCCTAATCCTGACAAGAAAAGTAACTTTTGCTTCTGATGGTTGACTCTAAATAGGTTTAATTAACTGCCAGTAAAACTGAGGCTTTGTCTTTAATTAGAACGTTTTCTTAGCAAGGAGCAGAACTGTTTGTATTGGAAACGATCAGGTTTCTTTTCTTTTCCTGCTGGCTTTGTCTCATTGAGACTCTGCTCACTGAGGGTGGGGATAGCAACCTGTTCTAGAGGCCATTGATCCATCAGTAGTATCTCGCTGTAACCGAATTGCCTCTGCTGCTCCTTTTAAAAATCTATTTTGTTTTCTTTTTTGGCCATGAAAGTTTGCTGCAAACGCAATAAGTAAAATCCTATTAGACACTGTGTTTAGAGAAGTTCTAAGTGTCTATAAGGTTTAATTAGCTGGTTTTAGTCCACGGCAGAGATAGCAATGCATAGGAAATTAAAAGTCCTAGAGCTTTCTCAGAAAGGCATGGATGGTAAAGTCACGGGTCTTGGTAGTGAGAATGAGGTGAGATGTTACCTTCTTCTGAGAAAAACCTCAAACCAACACCCCTCCCTCCCAAAAAAAAGACCCCAAACCAAACACACAGACAAAAGAACTTCATGTATAGCCCTTTCTAGCTCTTATTTCTTTTCTCCCCTGAGCCTGTGCTGCTGTTGTGAGAGACCTGTTTATATTGCAAAGTAGCAGTTTGCTCTTGGCAGATCTTACAAGAGCTTGATGAGAGAGAGGAGTTATTATTTAGTACCTGCCAGCAGCTCTGGGAAGAGAGAAATGGAGTTTGAGTCTCCCTGAAGGTGTCTGAATTAAGAGAAATGCAGCCTTCAGGTGCTTATTATGTATAATCATATAACCAAGGGTTAATTAGGAAAGCCCCTGTGGTATTTCAAATGTTTGAGGGATCTCCTGAGGCTGAGCAAGCCAGGCTTTGGGATGGAGACTGAAGTCTTAAGAGGTAGTCCCGTGGGACTTTTGCAACCCCACATGACTCTCACTTTCAGTGGCTGATCTTGCTCTTTTCTAAGCTGTGACGCAGGTGTTAAAGCAAGAATAGGGAAGTATTAATGCCTGATAAGCAGCATTTTGCAAAGTCGCTAAGTAATTGAATTTGCAGCAGATTACCCTATTCACAGTCTGAAAGCCAGCACGTACTAGCACATACACGAGCACATATTCAGTCTTGTATTAACAGTCACAATATTAACTAATTTACTAGTATTTGTCTCAGGGTGTGTATTTTTTTTCTCACCAATGCCAAACTTCAGGCTGCTCTAGCATCATAGGATGTATTTAAAAAATGGCTGAGGCTATGAGAATCGGCGGGGTAAAACTTTTAGGTACCGTTAATTCACCATGAGGAGCCCATATGTACTGTATCCTCTGCATCTGGTATGCATCAGGTTTTTGAGCATTGGCTTGATAAACCTAGAAATCCTGACTGCATTCTTGAAAGCAGCTGCATAAGAATAATCTGTATGAAAGGAAACAGTCCCTTTTGTAGGAATGTACGTTAGACAGCTGTGGAACTCCTACAGAAATAATGCTTGTGGATTTTTTTGCCTCGTCAGATAATCTTAACAGAAGGTCTTCAATTCATTTGCCTAATGACATAAGATAATTCAAACACCATGAGGCACTCCAGTGATTTCTGCTTTGTCTCTAGCTGCTGCTCCAGGAGGGTACAGATCCCACAGTGTTTGGTTAAATACACAACCTCAGGCCTTGGATATGCCAACAAAAATATAAAGCATCTGGGAACTGATTTCCTCCATTAGTACAGTACTGTGAAAACTGTAGGGTAAAAATTTTTCGATTTTCTAAAATACAAGTTTCTCTAGTATCTTATCTGCTTGAGCAGCTAAAAAGTTCATTTCAATCATTCACTAATGATATAGTGGCTTTGAAGGTTGGAAATGCTGTGTTTGTTTGTTTGTTTTCTCAATGCCAGATACTTTTCAGCATCTTCAACCAAGAGTTTCTAACTCTCTAGGATGTGATATTGGGTTTTGTGGCATTTTTTTTTAATAACTTACTTGGATATCATAATTTATTTCCTAAGTTTCAATCAGCAACGAGTTAGTTCGGTGTCACTCAATTCTCAGTAGACATCTGTGCGTTAAAAAAATCAACATCAAGTTGCAGCATGGATTCCCTTCCAGAAGTATGTTACGCAAGGCAACAGCAGTAAGCTGTGCTCAGGAAAGCCTGTCTGAGAGCATGTAGCTGGAAGCACGGGGCTGTGCTTTCTTTCTGCTTTGCACTGCTGCACTGACCATAGCAGGGCTCCAGCATCACAGAACTGCAAATCTAGGCAGATGTTCTTCAACAATGGGTTTGATGCGTGGTGTTTATGAAAAGTAAACTCGTTTAAACTTGTATTTAAGATCAGTTGAACTTAGATCCTACAGTCGAACCCTCCCTCATTGTACTCTGCTTAGTCTCATTACTGTCTTCACAGTAGGAACTATTTCTAAAATTACTGATGTGAGCAGGGGACTTTCCCTGACTGTAACAGAGATTGAACCAGATACCTACTCTTATTTTATGCTTTTTTAAAACCGTTTTAGCCCGACAGAGGTTGTACAATCAAGATTATCTTCAGAACTGTGTCACTTATGACCAACAAATGATCTTACTGTTATCTCTTAATGTTAAAAAAATTAAGAATACACCCAATTGCAATGATAGCAAAATGTGTCAATGAAAGGTGTAGGAACAGAAAAATTAAGTATTTATCTCTGTTTTGGCTCTTTGGTCAAAAATATACTCTGCTCTTGAAACCAGCCCTGCCAGCTATTATTCAGGCAAGCTGTAAAGACAGATTCTCAAACCTATCACTCCAGGGGAAGATGTGGAGGATGAAGGCGGGGAGGAAAGACTGTGAGTTCAAACTTGGCAAAATCTTGTGTCTTTGAAAGCTGAAATTGTGAAGATTCATGATGTGGATTAACAGCTGTCAATTTTTCATTAAAAGTGGTATCAAGAGACAGGTATTTGCAGTCAGTGTTCTATGAGCAGGATTTAGTTTGGGAGGGATGGTTCCTAGTCAGCGTAGCTCTGCTGTTCTGCAGCTGTTAAAATGTTTACCAGTTTACTTATCCTCACAAGGTTGAAGCTGCAGCTAATTACATTGTTATAAATTCAACATGAACTTCTTGTATACTGTAGTAATCCTTATCATACTATTCTATACTTAGAGTGAGCC
>VYZQ01045638.1:2464-37868 GCA_013400655.1 Mystacornis crossleyi | reverse complement strand
ATCCTCCCAGGAAAAAAAAAAACAAATTGAAAGAGAGACAATTTATCTTTTTATAAGGCAAAAATCAAAATTCTGTGTCTGCACTGGGTGGTAGAATACGAGTGACAGTATACTCTGTAAGTTGTCATTTTACGTGGCATTGGATGCTGGCAGAGATGATCTTCACTGTAGTAATTGTGGTTATATGTTGGCAGAAGTTACAGAATTGGAATTGGATCAGTAATTTATTTGCCTACTTTAGTGCAAAGTAGGCAAATAAATTGAAAATTTTAGTGCTTTAAAACCAAACCCCACCTGCTGTAACTGTATTGCAAATACTTTATTATATCCATAATTTATAGTCATGAAAAATTTGCACTGGAGAGGTATCTCCTGCCTTCTTTTCAGCTCAGTGTATGTTGGTTGGTGTAGACTTAGAACCTTGTTGTATGGTTAGAGCTGTGTTAGCCTTGATGGGAGAGGTTGCTCCTTTGTGGAAAGGCAGTTGTGTCTTCTTGGAAGTGAAGTAACAAGTTTATACTATGAAATAAGAGTGTAGGTAACCTTTTGTAAATAAAGATTAATCTCTTCAATAAAGTATGTTGTTTTCCAGGATCTACCTCTGAACCTGGAAATAGAAGCAGATCTGAAGTCTTCTACACATTAAATGGCTCATCAGTTGACTCTCAGCCTCAAACGAAAACAAAACCCCCATGGTATATTGATGAAGGTAAAGAGAGAGGATAGTTTTTTATATATTTATTTTAAAAACCCACAAAACAAAACTAGAGTGTATTATGTTCTTCAAATAAAACAGGGATGAGATTAAATGGAAAACAGTTGGACTGTGTTGTCTTAGTGGAATACATACTACATCATAAAAAGCATCTTGAAAGCCCTGTGAAAATGTATACTCTGTCTTGGTGTGACCTGTGGTTTTATCCTGCATGTAGGAGATTGTGTTCTTGGCAACTCATGTGCAGCTCTGTGGGAATGCACGTCTTGCAGGCAGAATAAAAGCTGAGGCTGGATGGAAGACACGAAGATATTCCTTGTAGCCGAGTATACAGAGTAACTGTATTTTGCCTGTCTTTGTAGCTAATGTTACAGATCCAAGGGAACTGTAATATTCTGCCATGCCAGCTAATCAGCCTGGAAGTGGGAGCGGGGAAATAATCTAAGCATACATGTGGTTTTTTCTGTATTTTTTAAAAGTTATTTCTGTAAAATCTCTTTTGGTTTTTAAAGGTATGGGTGCACATACTTAAAGGATCAATATATCTTGATTTGCTTCCAGACTTGTTTTTATTTTTTTTCCTTTCCTGGTAAACTTTAGAAAAATGTGGCTAACTGGCTTAGTGACTGAAGGGCTAAATACTAAACTAATAATGTTAATTTGCAATGGAAGCCTATAGCAGCAGTAGCCCCTGAATTCCCTAAACCACAAAAGAAAATGGGTTAAAATTGTTCTTGGTTGTGTAACAGATGTCTTTATTTTAAAACATTTTTTAAGACATTAACTTCATTTAATGAAACAGCATGGGGAGAATAGGTAAATATGAAGATGCTTTTGTTCTGTGCATACCAATGGTGTATTAGAGACCCTTCCAACTCAGGGTATCTATGACTATGTAGAGAGATGAGAGAAGACACAGAGTGCTTGTGCTGTTACATAGAGCTGTGATCTCTTCTATCAGGCACTGGACTGGTCATGACATATTTAAGTCCTTTATTCTTTATAGGCACTGATAGATTCCTTGTAATAAAACCAAAGTATGTTGTGATAGAGTCAGGGCAGTAAGCACTTTGCCATTTGCAAATCATAGCAAATCTGCAAACAATTATTTATATCTCTATAAGCTGTGAATAATAATTAAAAATACAAATAATTTCCTCAGTCACAATGACCAATGAGCTCTTCTAGTTTTGTCCCTTACAGTCATAATCCTTGGAGCTGTTAACTCATGTTCAAAGAAAGCCTCATGTGAGGAGGAAAAAAAAGATTTCAATCTAAACCTTCCTGTAGTTTCTAACATCTCCTTTCTCCGTGCTGTTCGTTTCTGTTGCTTGTGGTAAAAGTGGTGGGGCTGCTCAGTCAGTTCAGTGTCTCCAGTGTTGACAAGTGACAAAAGTCTTCCTATATGTCCCCAGCTGTTAGTCCTTCTGACCTGTTAAATCAGATGTGGCTGGTTTGATAGCCAAGCCTTTCCTTTTTTAATACAGGGGAAAAAAAACCCCAACACTTACTAACATCTTGATTTTGATTTTAACAGCTGCTGAAGACCCTTCAAAATCACTTACTGATTCATCTCCTGGATTTGGGCATTCTTCACCACCACTGCAGCCACCTGTAACAAACTCTGTGTCTACAGAAAACAGATTTCACTCCCTCCCCTTTAGCTTGACAAAAACAACAAGTACTAATGGTACTATGGGACATAGTCCTCTCTCTTTATCTGTTCAGTCAGTCATGGGTGATGCGAATACTACGGCTACCCAGGAGAGTCCATCAACAGCAGGCCCAATTGGAAACTCACATGGTCTTGAAGCAGGTTCCTTGGCAGAAGTTAAAGAAAATCCTCCTTTCTATGGAGTAATCCGCTGGATTGGCCAGCCCCCTGGAGTAAATGAAGTATTAGCAGGACTGGAACTGGTAAATACAATTCTAGTTCGTATTAATGTTAATTACTAGTTTTGTTCCTTAGAGCTGGTACATGTATATGCTGCAAAAGCAGCAATCTGGGGGATTTGCCCAAACAGGTTACCATGTGATCTCCTTAGAGTTAAATTCTTTATAAGCTCTGACTTTTGTGGCTGCCCTACACCTTACCCTGGTAATAGGCTCGGAGATGTCTTCATATCACAATGGGCAATGGAATATGTAGGACTGATCCCTTCCTTGCTTTAAAGGAGTGTCCTTTGGTTACATTATGGAGATTGTAATTGAAAAATGAAATTTAAAGGTCCTTTGAAATGGAAATTTATATAAAATTCTCTAGCTATAGTAGTCTCTGTTGAATATAATTTTTTTTTTGTTGTTTGCATATCAGCATACAGGCAGTTGGAATGATGACTGTCAGAGCCATAGGACTGGTTTTGATAATTGACAGTAGTGATATTGTTGATTTGACAGCCATGTGCTTTGTGTTTCTGTGAGCCCTTTGTAAAAAAAAAAAGGCACAGTTGTCTCAAACATGAATTGCTGTTGTGTACTGACCTTTCTTCGGTGGCAGCTGCTGCCAAGGTTGTGATGGGGTATTGATTAAATTAATGAGTATTGGTAAATTAATGAGTAAATTAGGGAGATGGGGTTCTTTATTTTGGGATAATACTCAATAAAATTTTACATAAAACAGTGTAAAATTATGTAAAACACAAGCAAAGTATGTGAGAAAATGACTGAGATTCCAGCTGTGAAAAAAAGTCCTAATCCTTGTGGGTGTTTTGGGTGAAGTTAAAGCCATAGTTTGCCACAGGCATTCTCTTTAGGGTGTCGTGCATCAAGCTGGGTGCCACTCGTGCATTTCTGCATTAAAGCCTAGCCATTGTGAGTAAGCAGGAAATATACCTTAAATCCTGTTCTCAAAGAGAACAGCTTCTTCTTGTTCACTCCTAGTTTGTGTTGTCTCTCCTTGGTGTACATTTTGTGTGTTTTGAAGCAGACATTTTTCTTGGGCAGCTAAGTCACACTGAAATTGTTCACACTACCCCATGCTCAGTGATTTTAATTAAGTTGTAAAAAGTGCTCTTTCTAACTACAGAAGGAATCTGTACTAGGTTAAATTCACAGTCCCCCCTCCCACCTCTCCCTTACTGCTTCTGATGGAATTCTTGTTTTATTTTGGATGGAGTAAAAGCTTAACCATGAAGAAACCTGCAACTCTTAATTTTCTCAATAAATCCAGTTAAACAACACCTCAGTGGAGGCTTTGGATACTAAATTGCAGAAATAGTGTGTATCACACTTCAGAGTACCAGAAGGATGACTTGTGGGTAGATACCTTAGTAAATATCTTACTGCAAAATCGTAGAAATAAGAAAAACGGTGAATTCTCAATTGAATTTTCAGGAAGATGAATGTGCAGGCTGCACGGACGGAACGTTTAAAGGAACTCGATACTTCACTTGTGCTCCAAAGAAAGCTCTTTTTGTTAAACTCAAAAGCTGCAGGCCAGACTCCAGGTTTGCCTCACTCCAGCCCGTTTCCAACCAGATCGAGCGCTGCAACTCTCTAGGTACTGACCTTCTGCTTATTTCTTGTTTATCAGCTGGGAACTGGCCAGGGCTTTGGTTTCATTCATTCCTGCAATAAGGTCTTCGTATTGAACACTTGGAAATCTGTACAGGTATTACTTAATTGAGATTAATGAATAGAAGATCAGCCTGTACAGAATACAGTGATTCTTGAATTATTCTTTTATGCTTTAAAACAAGAAAATGTTCATATATTTAAAGGAATGTCATAAAATCGTGGGGGTTTTTTTTATGTTGTACACTTTTTACTTTAGAAGTTGTAAAACAATCTTGCTGAAAATGGTATTTGCAACTCTAGCATTGTATGATTGCATTGTCAGAAATAAAGGCAGTTATTTTTCTGTAATCTATAACATGAAATTATTTTATTCTCTGAATATTAACAAAGAAAAGCATGTATTTTTATGATGGAAGTTAGTGGTGAAAAACTTCTTTTTTCCTTAACTTCAGGTATTTTAGATTTCTTGGGTCATGTTGTATTGCCTGGGACAGCAGCAAAGTCTGATACTTGTAAGATAGTGTGAACAGGGCATTTGTAATGAAAAGACAACTTCATTCCTACAGGAAAAAATTAATTCAGTGCTTCAGGCTTTCTGAAGCACTCTAGTGGGGAATGTAAGGTCTTGTTCACTCTCTGGAAGACAGTGAGTCTCAGCTATAATAAAATGCTATTCTAGTCCAGAGAAGGAATGCTTACACTAAGGCAGCAACTTAGCTATAAAACATTAATAGGAAAATCTCAAGGGGAGTAAAATTTGAGGCTTTAAAGTGTCTTTTGAAAAAAAAAATTTCAGCCTTTGGAGGTTACTTAAGTGAAGTGGTAGAAGAAAACACTCCTCCAAAAATGGAAAAAGAAGGTTTAGAGACAATGATTGGAAAGAAGAAAGGTATCCAGGGTCATTACAACTCCTGTTACTTAGACTCCACCTTATTCTGGTAAGTTCCTAATTTGTATAGTGGCATCCCATGCTAGCAATGCAGAAGCTGTGATCTTTGCCTGCGTGACTGTCTGTGTGTATCAGTGTGCCGCTCCCAGTGTCCTGTGCTGCAGTCTGGCCCGTCCCTGTGCTCTCCCAGTGCGAGCAGTGCAGTGCTGCTCACGTCCAGACGGGACCGGCCCTTACGGATCTGCTCGTTTACACTGAGGGAGTCCCTGGCCTGGAAATGGTTGAAGAATAAGGAGAACGCAGGCCAGGGGGTGGAGGGAGGGAAATGCCTCTTACGGCTTCTTTGCAGAATCCTGCCTGGGCAACTGGTTCTGCACTTTGCTGCAGAAAGGATTCGGGGTTGGAGTGGACGTTGCTATTTAGTGCAGCTATGTCCCCTGTCCATAACTGCCTCTTTTTGAGTTTGTTCTTTAATTATTCTGTGGCTTTGCTTGGTTTGTCTTATGTTGCTCAGGCATCTAAATGGTCAAAACAACCTTCCTTTTCCTTTTTTTCTTTGCAGCCTGTTTTCTTTTAGCTCTGTTTTGGACACTGTGCTACTCAGACCTAAAGAAATGAATGATGTAGAGTATTATAGTGAGACTCAGGAGCTGCTGCGGACAGAGATTGTGAATCCTCTGAGAATGTACGTAAAGACAACTGGTCTCTAGTCTAACATGAATTAGATCCTTCAGTGTTTGCATTCCTACTGCAAATCAGAAATTTGGCTATCTGCTGCTACTCAGTGTATTTTTTAAATTATTTTTGCTTTTCCTTCATGGCAAATCTAATCAGTGATAACTGGAAGTAGTAATTCATTGTTTAGTGATAAAATATTTTCACTAGTTTCTTACTTGCAAATGGATCAACACAAGGTCATTGTAAAATTCATACGAGTACAAAGATATTGATAAATACAAGTTACGAGTTTGCTCACAGCATTCATATTTACATGTTTTTAATGCTGTTGTAGTTGACAAGAAAATTATTTGGGTTATCTTATATGGAGTTTCACAATTTGATACATTTAGCAGGGCTTTAGAAGTTTCATTACTTTTTGTATGTGGTCTGCAAGTGGCCAAAATGCTTTTATTAAAAGAACTTAGTATGACCTTTGTAATTCCTTAGGTACATTGAGCAAAGGAGATGCAACAAAAATCTCCATGAAAAATTATTGTCCTTAAGCCTAATTTTTTTCAAATGTGAATAATATAGTTGTAGTTCCAAAATTCTGTGGGCTGTCACTGAACAATTTAAGACAAAGTTTTTATTTTGATAAATAAAAATGTTGGCCCCTGACACCTTGTTCTGGTCAGGGAGTGTGTGCTTTGCCTGGTGTGTTCCAGGGGGTGTGGAATAGGTGGGATAACAAGATACACACTGAGTAGCAGAAAGCTCAGGTGGCTGAGATGGCTGAATGTCTTACCGGCCTTTTACCTGCTTAAAATTTTAGAAGAAAAGACTGAATACTCAAAGCCTCAGCTTCTTAGGTCAGCAGTACAGCTCTGGGACTTTTTCTCAAATATTGAAGTTTTTTTTTGTTAACAACTCCCACAGTGCTGTTATTATGTGGCATTCTGAAATGATGTATTAAGAGGTGCAAATTAGAGTGAAAACAAATCAAAAGTAATTGACTGACAAATCCGAAAACAGTTATCCTGGTAAGTCGATGATTAAAAATGCTCTTAAAGGTTATAAAAGAACATTGAGCACTGCATTAAATTTATACTACATTAAGAAAACTGGAAGTCAGATTAAGTATGAGAAATCAGTATGTAGTTTTGAAGAAATACTGTATGCAGTTAAAGAGGGATTTGAGAATCTGTATTTCAGTATTTAAGTGGTTGGTTGGCTTTGGTTTTTTTTTTTGTACCTCTCTGACTTGATCACAAACTAGCTAATAGCTTATTAAACCCATTTATCTTAGATATGGATATGTATGTGCTACAAAAATAATGAAACTGAGGAAAATACTTGAAAAAGTTGAGGCTGCATCAGGATTCACTTCAGAGGAAAAAGGTAATGCGGGAGGCTTGCCTTTCTTTGAGACTTATAAGAATCTAATATGAAGGAACTGAGGAACCTTGCTATATAATTATACTAGAACAAAACACCCAGGTATTTTGCTGTGGCAGTAGTGTCTCTACCAGAGGCCTGAGGGACCACTGGCTGCTAGAAAGGTCTTTTCTGCTTCCTCGGGTATGTAAGGAACCCTAGCTGAACAATTTCTGCAGTCTTCCACCGCCTGGATTTCTTTTAGTGCCTTCCTGTGCCCCTGTAACTCCCTTCTAGCAGTTAGTGGAGAAGACTGTGATAAGGCTGGGGTGTTTGTCCTCTTCCACAATGTCACTTTGATCCCTGAGGAATAAGCTTTTGCAGTACAACATTTCACTGTTAAAATGTTTATGTACTATTTTAAGAAATAAAATGTTCAAATCATGTTAGAAAAATCAGTTCCCAACTTTCTGATCTTCTGCTGCATAGATTAATTAGCATTGTATTATGTAGCTGTTTTGCTTTTATTCAGGAGAATCCTACTTTCTTTGTGAATACTGAATGCTGGAAGCAGTATTTACTGCAGTTAGTGGCAGGGAGAGAAATACACCAGCAAACCGTGGTGGGGGAGAACAGCCCTCTGGGAAGCTGCTGTTGGCTGTGTTCTTGGTTAGAGAACTCAGTCTCTAGTTTAGATGAACTCAGGACTATTGTGTAGTTTTTGTGTTGCTGTCACTGCTCCTCACCGGCTCTCTGCGGTTTCACTGTTTCCTTTTGAAAGCTTTTATTTCTCCTGGAAAGGTTGTGTGGTGCCAAATGATTCCTCTGAAATACAGAGTATCTTTTTTAACTTTAATGGAAAGCTTTGTCACCCTGTTGAGCCTGTACCTTTTATTACAGCCATTTAACACTAAAAGAATAAATAGAGGTTTTTCATGGAAAATGTTCTTAGTTTGTCATAATCTTATTGTAGTAATAAAGCTGTAAAAATTAACTGTTACTTTTTTTCTATGAACATTTTGAAAACCACCACTTTAAATAAGTCTTGAATACATGTATCTGGTTTTGCATGTTAACAAAACTTTTTTCTCTCCTCCCTCCAGATCCAGAAGAATTTTTGAATATTTTATTTCACCATATTCTAAGAGTTGAGCCACTCTTGAAAATAAGGTGAATCTTACTTCTTTGGCCTTCAAGAGTTTTGTCATGTCTGTGCAATACAGAGAACAAAACTTACGTTCCACCATTCAGCTTTTAGCACCAGAGTTTGCCTGTATTGTGCACATACCTGAACTCCTCTAGGAAAATTTAGAAGTCTCCTTTCTTCTTAGAAAGAAGGCTTAAAATTAGTAGCAGTAACACTGAGCATCGTGCTCTTAGAGTCCTCTCAACACCTGAGTAGTCTAAAAAGCAACCTTGGCTTAAATGGTGGCTGGGATGGGAGGAGGTTACAGTTTATAGCAAATGTGATGAAAGTTCCCAGGAATTTCATCCCAGGAA
This sequence comes from Mystacornis crossleyi, assembly GCA_013400655.1. Taxonomy (NCBI): domain Eukaryota; kingdom Metazoa; phylum Chordata; class Aves; order Passeriformes; family Timaliidae; genus Mystacornis; species Mystacornis crossleyi. Next base: position 29,214 of record VYZQ01045638.1, on the reverse strand, counting down.
CTTTTGATGCTGAGATGAAACAGCTCCTACCTAACTGTTTTCTTTTGCTATTAGAGGCTAGTTAGTCCTATATACTTTTTCTCTATAGTAGCAAAAACCAGCTCTTCAACCTGAGCACAGTCTTCTGTATCCTTTCTTTTGTACTTCCAGAGGAGGTTGAATTGCTCACCTCTTGTTCTCCTCCCAGATATATCAGATATATGTTTATTTAACAGAAATACTATCTGAAAACATTGGTACTTGATACTTGACTATATTTTGAATATCTGACCTCAAAACATACTTAAATTGGTAGCTTAATCCAGTGTCCGTCTCCCTATCCATACAAAATGTGTTGTGGTTTTGTGGTTCTTGTTTCTTGAAGGGGATAATTGGTTTGTGGTAGGGATGTGTGTGTTTAGTGGAAAGGGTTTTTTTCCTTTTTTTATTTTGGTGAGGATGAAGAGATTTCTCCAGAGTATTTACTATGGCTTGCATTGGCAGCTTATGTGGTAACCTGCCTCAGAGTTTGCCTAGGTGTGGAAGGAGTCTTAGCAATTAGAGCTGGACAGCCTTGAATTTGGATTATCCTTTTGGAGAGTTCTCTGCTAACTATAGAGCAAGTCTAGCAACATTAGCCATCTGTGTGAGACTTCCACTGCAGGAAGCAGTGTAAATATCGCCCTGATTTAGAGGAAATGTTTCATTAAACCCATCATACTGAAGATAATTATTGTTGTTTCATTTGATATTTTATTACTGAGACTCCTAATTGTCTCTCCAATGAAAGCTGCTTTATTGTCTTGGAGTTTTTGATGCAGATGCTTAGGAAGTATTTGTCAGTTAGTAGCTCAGCCATGCATAGCCATATGTTTTTAAAACATACTCTGAAACTTCCACTGATTTTTTTTCTTTAAATTTTTCCATAAGCAGTCCACACTTAGTACTGACTGCCTGGTGCTTTGTTTTGGGGGGCAGGAGGCTGTGTTGTGTTTGGCTTTGTTGTTTGTTTGGGCTTTTTTAAAGCACAGTATATTTCAATGAAGAGAGGATGTTTTGTAGACTATTTTCATGTAGATGCTATTTTCCTAGAAAGATACAGTCGTCATTACAGTAGAGCTTCAGAATCTGTTGGTGTTTTTTTTCTTTAAATCTGTTTTTAGATCAGCAGGTCAGAAAGTACAAGACTGTTACTTCTATCAAATTTTTATGGACAAAAATGAGAAAGTTGGAGTCCCAACAATTCAGCAGTTACTAGAATGGTCATTCATCAACAGCAACTTGAAATTTGCAGAGGTTGGTGACAGCTGTTGCCTTGTTAGAAGTGATCATACCTAAATATCTGTCCATTCAGCAGTGGGACAAAAGTAGGATTTGCTGTAAAAACACGCAGACATGATGGAATTGGGAATATTTTGTCAGTGATCTAGATGCCAACATAGCAAAATTTTAAGGTTCACTTAATGACATGTATTCTTTGGCTGAACAGATGAAAGTGATTTAGGTAAAGAATTACTAAAAGAGAACTCCTTAGCTGTTGCCAGTAAGTTGTTTTAAGGACTAATACTTTGAGATACCTCTGTCAGTGGGCTGTGAGTTTAAATAACATGAATATATTTACAGCATTAGAAGAATGTCTGTAAATTTAGATAATTATTTATCTCAAGTTCATTACATTATATTCTGGCATTTTACCTAGGCACCCTCTTGCCTGATTATCCAGATGCCCCGGTTTGGAAAAGACTTCAAAATGTTCAATAAAATTTTTCCATCGTTGGAATTAAATATAACAGACTTACTTGAAGACAGTAAGTATGTAACATTGCATTGTATAATGAAAAAAAGTTGCTGAGAGTCGATAACACAGTGAAAGTACTAATGGTAGTTGTGGTGGGTTTGGGGTTTTTCTCTATTAGATATTCACCAAGATAGTGTGAGAACTCAGGGCGAGGAGAAATGAAAGTTTACTGGCTAGAAGGCTTTTTTCTCTTATGTCAATTACAGGTTCTAATACAAAAGAATGTATAGAATAAAATTTCCTTGATTATGTTTATTTAAGTCTTACTGTTAAGTACCTGTACAACTGAATTTACTTCAGGAGGGTGTTTTTAAAATGGAGTTATTAGCAGCAAAGCAGTTCATTAATACGGCTGTTGATTAGGTCATCAGCCTAGAAGAGAACGTGAGATGAGGACGTGCACCTGTGGCTTATTGTGACTGTGAATTTTTCAGCCATAGGTCACAAAAGGAAGTGATATAACCAAGTTTCTGACATTGGTCATCCGCTGAATTTTTAATTGCATTACCTAAGAAAGGACACCTGGTTTTAAATTTGAGATAAGAATTAATAAAACTGCCAAAATTCATTGGAATAATAATCTCTGAAGTTCTCATGGCCTTTTCTTTCACTGTCTTGACCATGAGCTTGTGTGGGTTTTTTTTTGTTTTGTTTTGTTTTGTTTTGTTTTGTTTTAGGGGGTTTTTTATGGGTTGATTTTTTTGTGGGGTTTTTTTTTTTTTTTTNTTTTTTTTTTTTTTTTCCCCCCCGGTGGCATTGATAGCCATAGGGGCTAAGCTGGCTCTACCAAAATGATGAGAGAGCTAACATGACTTAAAAGCCTGGTTTTGCTTCATGCACTTGATTTTTATCATCTTGTTTTGCAACTTATCAGTGTAAATTTTTTTTTCTTAATCCACATTGCACCAAAGAGAAGTTAAACAGAGTGGTACATTTCTGCTTTGTTTAGCAATCTCATTTTAACTTTTTTTAAATGTAGTGTCTTTCTCCATTTAAAATAATAGTTGTCTTTCATTTTCATATTCCTTTTCTTAAAAAAAAAAGCCTCCCCAGCCTGGAGACTAATGCCTTTCTTGCAAATGCAGCTCCCAGGCAGTGCCGCATCTGCGGAGGGCTCGCCATGTACGAGTGCAGGGAGTGTTACGAAGACACCGAAATTTCTGCTGGCAAAATCAAGCAGTTCTGCAAAACGTGCAATACACAAGTAAGTGCTTGTCTTTGTTACCCCCGTGGGTTTAACCCAAATGGTTGATGCTGTGATAACTGAAGGAAAGGCAGACGAGCGTAGTGAGACTTCCTCACCAGCACCAGCGTAGCTGCCACCCCCCAGGTAAAGTGTCTCCTTTGGTGACAGATCAGGAACTCCTGCCGTGGGTTTATCAACGTGGCAACTGCCAAATCTGGGACTGCACACAGTGGAGAAGTAGTAATGGTGTGCTTTAAATCCCCATTGTATGTACATGCTACCTTGTTAGAGTTGATAAATTCATTACAGAAATGCTTTGTTTTGCTGTTTGGAAATTGCATGATGATGTCAGTTTTGGCTTGTTTTCCAGTCCGAGCTTAGTAAGAAATCGTTGCATTAAACCTGACCTCCCTTCTAACCTTAGATTTGAATTTTCTGGGCAATACTGAACTACACTGGTGGGGAAAAATAGAAGAAACGTTTAGTCAGCTACTGTTATTGCAGTTCCTTTTCTAATGCCATTAATCTTCTGTTCAGCAGTAGTGTTCTTTTTAGCTTTGTCTGCCATTGAAACAAATAACCTTATGGGGTGTTTTTTCTTTTCTGAAATATCACTTCAATTGTAGGTTCATCTTCATCCCAAGAGACAGAGTCATAAATTCAATCCATTGTCACTTCCTAAGGATCTGCCCGACTGGGACTGGCGGCACGGCTGCATCCCCTCGCAGAAGATGGAGCTGTTTGCAGTTCTGTGCATCGAGACCAGCCACTATGTAGCCTTTGTGAAGTACGGCAGGGACGACTCCGCCTGGCTCTTCTTTGACAGCATGGCAGATCGGGATGGTAACCTCTGGTTTAGTCTCCTCGTTTTCTCTTACTTGTTTGTATATGTATTTTAGATTTCAGTGACTATTTCTTAAAGTTTTGGGTTATTAGTATTGCTTAACTTGATGTATGTGATTCTGGGATACTGATCTTGACTCAGCCTTACCTCAGCACATTGATTTCATGGCAGCTGCTGATTTGCATATTCTGAATTTCACCTAAATTGGATACCTTAATAAGATAGTACAGAAGTAACTGCAGAAGTTTCCTAGCAGGGTTCCTTATACGTTTTTCTATGCTTTGCAAATTTGGCAGAGAGAATTTATTTTAAATAACCAACTTCAGGAATATACTTTCAGTTGGTATTTACCAGGATGTACAGGATTATCAGTTAGCATGCAAATATTTTTATTGCTTTTTCTTAAATGATTTATGGTAGATGCTGTTACAGTAAAGGAAGTAGTCACACATTACAACATCTGTGCTATTCTTTTGAATCCCTTTAGAGTTACCAGTGGAAAATTGTTATCCTGTAATAATACAAATGTCATTAAACCGAGTGTTTTCTTAGATACTGATATTTAAACAGATCCCATTTAAATAGGGACTCTCAATTCTGGTGCCTGAGAAAAACAGTAATAGATGAAGTGTCAGACACATTGTAACAACTTTTGCATGAAGTATTCTTGAACTCCTCTGTTACAGTGTGAGTTGGCAGGGAGAGAAGAATCTTTTTCATTTTCCTGTTGAAAATGAAACTGCTACAGAATTAAAGTCACTTTCTTAGAACAACCAGAAGACAATCAAGCTTTGTTTCAGACTGCTTGATATATGTATGACTGAAGTTTGGAAAGAACCACTTTATTTCAGAAATTAAGGTCATGTAAGATGCTGGAAATATCTCCTGCTGATCGTAGGGGGGAGTTTTGTATTGCAAATATTTTTCTTCAGCTTTTCTTCATAAGCTGAAAATGTCTGCTGTGAACAGCAGGCTGTCCATACTTGTGTTGTTTGAATTCACTCATTTTCATGTGGGCAGTGGCCAGGAGCAAACCCTGCCTTAGTCTTGCAAGTCAGGTACAGACATGGTTTGTAAATTCATCAGCTGCTACCAGTTGTCATGTTATTAACAAAGTCAGTGGATGTGAGGTGGTTTATGTATTCGGGTCACTTTCCTAAAGTCATGCAGAATTTTTAGTGTTCATGAAAACCCAAAGTTCTCCCTGGCTTTGTGTGGTGTTTGTGTGGGCATGGTTTGTTGGTAAACACTACACTATTCTGACTCTAGTTGTGATTTCTTGAACAATACACTTCTCACAGATGTTTACCCTGCAGCAGAGCAGTGTGGCATATTTAAGTTCTTTAGAAGGCATTTTCCAGAACTGGTGATGCTGTCATAATAAAAGTACACTGTAAAGAGCAAACACATGCAGATGCTCTCCTAATCTGTTTCTCCTTCTTTCCTTATGGCTTAAAAGGAGGTCAGAATGGCTTTAACATTCCACAAGTTACCCCCTGTCCAGAAGTTGGTGAATACCTGAAGATGTCTCTAGAAGAACTGCACTCACTGGATTCCAGAAAAATCCAGGGTTGTGCACGAAGACTGCTTTGTGATGCTTACATGTGCATGTATCAAAGTCCAACGATGAGTTTATACAAATGAACCAGGATCTCTGCAGAACTGAAGAGACAGTTCAGATTCACCCACTCTTGGGTTTGCTGCAGTTTTGGGTAGTTCAATGCAACCGTTGCTGGCAATGGAAGAAGTTGACTATGACATCAAGAGGATTTACTTTTCCAAAAACTACATATGGAGTTCTGTCACTGAAGTATTTAAGCATTTTGCACTCTAGGAAGTGTGCTTGTGTGTGTTTGTTTTATAAACAAAGTTGAGTTACTAAAACTTAAAAGCTTTAAGTGCATTGATGATACACAGGCATTTTTGAAGTGTTAAAGGTGAAATTATATCAGGAGAAATCTCCTTAGTCCATTGAGAATGTAAGGATACAGTGTTCTAGTTCAGTGCTTTTCTGTGGACAGGGATGATGATTCTCATGTGTTTCTCTACCCTCACCCTGTCTCCTCACCCTTGCTCTTTTTAGCACCGTAGTTTCTCTCTCAAAGAGAGCATAATTTCAATTTTAGTAAGATAAATTTTAGGCTCATTGCATATTATGTTCTGTTATCTACTACATTCTTTTCAGTTCCAGAAATTAACATTCATTTAAAGATCTGAATCCCTGTCTTGCAAAAATCAAGCACACAGACTTGCTGTGTTGTTAACTTGAAATTTTTTGGAGAGGAAAGAGAGGAAAAGAAGAGGGTATTAAGGGGACACATAATTGCTAAAACATAAAATTAGCAATGAAAGTTAACAGATGTCTTTTTCTAAGTGTCTATTTTTAAAGAAACAAAGCAGTCTGGAACAGAACAGCAACTGTCCACAAATGATTCCAGGACAAAACAATAAAATCATGGATTGCCTCAGGGAATGTTACTGAAGTGAATTCTAGTCCTTGCTAAACAAAACTGACTTTTCTACAGTACATTAAGCTACTGCCTGGGAATATGTTATACATCTGACTCTTCATTTCAGGATTAGTAATATTAAAAAGAGAATATTAAAAATCTCTGCCTGGAAAGATGAAACTATAAATAATGGTAGATCAGAGTTTTACTGTATACCAAGTACCTGATGAAAACTAACTTGAAAAGCTGCAAAACCTGTGTTAATGTAAAATGCTATACTTCAAAGTCTGTTGGTTCCTGTTTGCAATGAAATACTGTTGTTTTAGTTGCCCTTTAGCTACTACTATCTACACTGACGAGCAAACGTGCAACTATATGTATACAGTAACATCTGGTCATACAAATTGCATATATATGAACTGTACATTTTCAACTCTTAAAATGTTTTATATGGAAACTTCCTTTTCGGGATCAAGTCTACAGAAGGGAAGAGAGAACAAAATATAACAGAGTGAAAGCCACATTGAAAAAGCGCTGTTTCAAGGCAATGGAGACTGATCCTTTATTGTAGAAAATGTGGTTACTTTGTTTTTCTTGGAAAACCTAGCATCTTTCTTTGGGACACACTCTACCATAGAACGGTAGTAGAGAGAGGTTTGAAAACTGCTTGAAGGACTAATTTGTGTAAAGCAGGGGGTGCTGAAGGGGGTTGATCTGTTCCATTAGCCTTTGCATGAAGTGTTCTCCAATCTTCCACTCTCAAGAGCAACAAGGTTCTTTGAAGTGTCACTGTTGCTTTTGCATCGAAGAGTCTCCTGGCTGCCATGTTCCCTTGCCTTACTTATCTAGTCTGTGCTCCTTAGCAAAACTCTTTGGTTTCAGTACTACCATGAGCTCTTGACCTCCTTCTCTCCTGAAAAAATTCAGTGAGGTTTTAGGTGATGGATTCTATAACCATCTGGCACTGGATTGGTTATTGTCCATGGGCACTTCCTCAGCTGCATCCACCCTGCTCTGGGGCAGCAGCTCGGCTGCGACAAAGATGCCACCAAAGCATCTCGTCAATAACGAGAGTAGGGGCAGCCTGTGTTCATGCCCAGGGGCTGGGCAGCCTGTGTTCATTCCCAGGGGCTGGGCAGCCTGTGTTCATTCCCAGGGGCCAGAGCCCACAGGGGCACTCTGAGCTGAAGGTTTGGTAGCCCGCCCTTGGCTGTGTATTGAAGAGGAGGGTTGGCTGCGGCATCCATGTTCCTCAAGTGATGGTTTTAGAGCCCTGTTTGCAAAGCAAAGGCTGAGGGGCCTTGCCAAGAAAGACAATAGTGATAGAACAGACTCAACTTGCTCTCTGCAAGGTTTGATCCTTTCAGCCCCAGGCCCACTGTGTCCCAGCCTGGAAGGAGGTGCAAGCAGTGTCCCCTTTGAACCAGGAGCAAACACAGGCCCAAGCACAAACCTGTACTGGTGAGACCAGTCTGAATGTCTGAATTGTTTCTCTTCCCTAGCCCTAGATTTATTTTTGACTTTCCCCAATCCATTAATTTCATATGTCTTCCACTGGTGTCATCTTTCCAACCCCCCCAGCCTCATTACATATAGTTATCCCTTCCTGCCTGAACTTGGAGAACAGTCTTGGACCTGCTATGGCCAGAGGAGAGAATTGGAATTGGCAGCAATTTTAAAGTTTCCTAGGTGAATAATCTTGTAGCAAAATATCCACTCCTTTTTACAGCTGGAAAGTACCCAGCTTTTTGGGATACATACTCCATTAGCAGAAATGAATTAATGCAGATGGGTGTAAATGAGCTGTTTGGCTTCAGCCTCCAATCTTCTGGCCTTTCAATGGAAAAGGAATAGAAGTGTGGACTCTTCCTGTGGGACTCGTAGGGAATATTCTTTACTGTGCACACTTCTTGGTGACAAATACTGTGTTTGGAAAGACAGGCAGTGCTTTACAGCCTGCATTTTGTACTATAGATTATTGCGAAATGGTAAATAATTTTGCAAGCAGTGTATGATTACATGGTTAGTTTGTTGTTCACCGGTGAAGAGGGCAGAGATGTCTTCTATAGCATGCAAAAAAAATTAGTTTTGGCAATCAAGGCGTCTTCTTTTAATTTAAAATGTATTGCTGTGTGCTGTACTGCACTGCATTGGAGGTGATCTGGCAATGTAAATGAAATGTTACAGAAATAACCCCAATTTTATTTCCTTTCTCAGAAATGAGTATACAAACAGAAAAGTGATTTCACTGTGAAAGGAAACTTGTAACATATGCAAGGGTAAAAAAGGTGGGGGGTTTTGTGTTTTTTGTTTATTTGTTTGTTTGTTTTTTTAGCCTTCAGCATATATTTGTAGGGGATTTGAATAAGCTATTTTGAAGCCTGCATTTTAAGCATCTACTGCTGGTAACTGTAATGTCCAAAGATTCCAGTGACTAAGCACCCAACATTTTTGTTGTTTAATGCATTTGGAAACCTCCCAATCAGTTCTCTCTTTTTTTTTTTTAATATGGCGAATGCCCCCCCACATTAATAGCACTTAGATCATTGCTTCATGGTTTGGCTCATAAGTACTGCTGACAATGGCCTTAACACAGGAGTGGGAAAATACATCGACAGCATGGTTCCTGACAGCCTGTAAAAATGTAAAGTTTCGTAGGACATAAACTTTTGTAACTGGGGAAAAAGCCTTCACCCCATACAACTTGCCTGATCTAGTAAACATTTTTAGAACTAGGGGTTCAAAATGGAACAAATCACTGTGCCACTAAATCCTTGCTTATTTTGAACATAGAGGGTAAAGAGAAGGTATTAGTTAGAGGTGATGCCTTACAGATTCATTCAAGCAAACAAAATCCTTCAAGAAAATCCCAACCAAACCCACTGTAAGTTACATCAGGCTTGTCTTTGGGTGGGGGAGATAACTGGAGGAAAAAATATCTATGTTCACTACAGGTCTTTCTCATATGTGATACTGATTCTGTGCTCTTGAAAACTGTAGTACTGTGTTGTACTGAACAGCCTGTGAGATTCCCATTTAAGCAAGTACTGTGTGTAACAAGAATTGCTTTTGATCATAAATGGTTCATTTCAATGCACTTATTTTTCTCGTGCACTTTATACTCCACTGAGCAGCTGAGCGTGGTCACCGTGATCCCTGACAATTGCCTGTTCCATAAAATACCGAGACACCACCGTGCTGCACACCAGACTGGTGTGTTTTCCCGATTGAGCTGGTGTAAAAAGCAGCTTGAAAGCTCTGTGTATTTTTACCACTGTAACAAAGCATGTTTTTATCTGTTCTTGATGTTTTGCTAAATAAACATCCCATGTTTTGTGCACAAATAGTCTCTTAAACTTACAAGGCTGTCTCCAAGAAGGCATTAGGGAAACAAACCATTGGATCAGGTTGCCCTCAACTAGCCTTAATTTATTTTTTTTTCCAATGGTGGGGCTGAATGAGCTGCTGCTGGAAAGGAATGTACTATGTGCTCTTTCTGTATTAATGTTAATTAAAAATATTATTCCTATGGCTCTATTCATTTCTTTGGGGCTTGGAAATTTGGGAGTTTCATGAAAAAGCATGAATACGGGGTGAACTAGCTTGTTTTGTGTCCTTATAAGAGGATTTATGTTTATACATTTCTTTTAGTCCTTCCTTCAACATTTCTAGGAAACTTAGGAATTGAACTGCATAAAATCAACTATAAGAATGCTTCTTGTGTCTTACCAGTTAGCACCTGGTGCTGTAAGGGAAAAGCACCAAAAAGTGGCCATAGCTACCTGGAGTTTGCCTGGGGGGAAAATGATTTTGTTTTAAATGCTTGGTACACCACCTTACTAACTCTAGTGAGCAGCTCCTCCTGGAATAATGCTGTAGCTTCACTCCTGAATCCACAGCTCCCACTTTCTATGCGTTTTCTGTCTGAAAAATACTGCTAACTCCTATCCAGTATTTCTAGATTTACTTTTTTAAAAAAAATTTCCTGAGTATTTTAGTAATAAATAAATAAAAATACGGATAGCAATACTGAGTAAGAGCCTACCTGGGCAGGTAAAAAGAATCCTGTCAATTTAAGTAATTTAAAATCTTTATCTTACTGAAAATTCTTAAACACCTGTAGAAATAGACGCAAAAGCTGTATTTAGGAAACAGCTACTGTAAAGGGTCGGTTTGTTCTTTAAGCCGAGCTTTTCATGAGCCCCGAGGTGATGCTCTGGCCGTGCACGATCCGTGCCGCCNCTGCGCCCGGCGCCGGGCGGGAGCGACCCTGCGCGTGCCCGCGGGTCCCCACGGGCGGCGGCGCGGCCCTGCCCTGCTGCTCTTAAAGCCGCTTGTGGCCTCACCGCGTCGGGTGCGTATAAAGCTGCCGCGGGTTTATGCTGCCGCGGGTTTATGCATTGCAAGCCCACCCCAAGCGTAAGGCAGGGGTGTAACTCCGTCCGGCTCGAGCCCACGGGCAGTCCGAGCGGCCGGGGCTGCCCAGGGCCGCGCTGGCAGTGTGACCCACAGCCCGAGGCCAGGCGTGCTGGCCAGGTCTCAGTGCACCACCTCTGGGCCCATCACGGGAAACTGGATCCCAACGGTGCCTGTGTCTGAGCGAGGGAAGCAGATGCTGCTTGGGAGATGCAAAATGCCAAGGAAATCTGAGGGCAATGGCAGCACCCAGTGGAAGCTGATGAAAGCTGGATCAACAACGTGAATGTAGTAATAATTTTGCACGCCAAAAACTTTCATGCAAAATGAAGTGTCACAGAAGGGAGCCCAGACACTCTGTGAGGAGAGGTCCAGCCGCGGGAGCCGAGCCTGGTGGTGTGGCTGCACCTCAGCCTTCCTCAGCCCCTGGCTCCCCTCCAGCAGCAATGCTCCCAGCCAGCTCAGCAACCGGGCCCTGGAGGGGTCCCACCGCCCCTGGGAGCTGGTGCAGGCTCCAGGTTTTAAGGAAAAAATAAACCACCACCACCACCAAAAACCAACCTGCATTTTGTGGCCCTAACTGACAAGTTTTGCATCTGGTTGATCTGTGTGTGCAGAAATTTGATAGTGGATATTGTTATTCATTAATCACTTTTATCAAATCATTAGTTTTAATTAATTGGAGTTTTTCTGGGTCTAACTTTTCCCTATATGTATTAATAACTGAAAATGGAAATAATTCCGTGTATGTATTTTCTATCTCTGGCTCTGCCTGATTCTCCGTGGCCCCATTTGGCTGCTGGTGCTGCGCTGGGGCTGTGGGGCTGAGCTGCCCCAGCAGGAGCTGCCCACCCACACTGACAGCAAGGCAGGCCTGGCTTCACCACGTGCTCTGCAAACTTCCTACACCTTTAGCTTTATAATTTTTGATGAGTCTTTGCTTTCCACCCCCTTTGTCCTTCATTTTTAAGCCAATTCCCTGTTCCATGAAGCAAAGAGACATCTGGGAATGTAAGAGTAATTGTACAGAAGTTACACAGTAATTTCTTTTTAAACAGTATGTAAATTGGCTGGGTTTACCTTCACTTTGTAATGAAAGCAGTTTGACTCTGCTAGTGCTTATGTGTGAAGATGTTATTCACTAGGTAACATCTCACATTCCACACTGCATGTTGGGGTATTTTTAACCATGCAAACTTCCCACCTATCAAAGTAATTTGCAAAGGTAATTTTGTTTCTACTCATCTATTACAATAAATCAATGAATAAATAAATTATAATGCAGCAATTAAATGTATAATGAGATGGGCAACAACTATTAATAAATGCAGAGCTAGTTGCCCAAAGGTGAACAGACTCCCCCTCTCTTCTTACAAGTCAGGTAATGATCTTTTACTATAATGGAGAAACAAGCAGCTGTTAAACATGTAAATGAAACCAAGGGATATATGAGTTCACACTATAATACTGTTCTTCAGCTCCATTATTATTGTTACATTATCGGTTCTTCTGTGACTTTTTCTCTGAATATTTAAAGACAGGGAGGGGATATGCAATTATGCTTAAATATCCTTCTGCCAAATGATTGACTGAATGAACCCAACCATGTTGCTGAGGAAGGAGCTGGCTCTCTTCAGTAACCTAACTGGTACAGGCTGAGTTTTATCCCAGCAGAGCTATTACAAAACCAGTGTTGATCTTCTAGATAATTCAAAAGAAAATGCTGAAATTTCATGAGGGATAGAGATCCCTTTAAAAAAAAAAAAAACCCTACTGAATTGGCATTATTAAATATCTAATCCAAACAAAACTATACGAGTAGGGTATAAACTAGTGTAGCTTCTCATTTTAAAGTGAATTGTAATATCACTGCTATTCTCAGTATTTGATATTGCTATAAGGAAAAACAGAATACAGTTCCCCTGAAGTCTTGTTGCTGTAGTAGTTATGCTTGGGGATGCTTCATCTTTCTTCAATTCCCACCCATCCTAAATATCTTTTTCCTCTTCAAAATGAATTGTCTGAGAGTTGCCATTTCATTGGAACACCTTTATTTCTTTCTTCAACAGCCACAGGAGTGAATCCCTTGTCATTTTACTCTGGCGCTTTCCTGAATGTGTGCTCGTGTTCTCCATCTCTCTGTGTCACTTGCCGTGTTTGTGTTTACCCACATATGCTTTACTACCCGAGATCACATTATTCAAAAAACTTGTTTTCAAAGGAACGATTGATGCATTGGGGTTTGCCTCAGTCTGAGCTGACTCTGGCACACCATTAATGTGGGGCTGAGGAGGTGCACCATTGCCCAGAAAATCAAGTTGTTTATCTAAAACTTTCTTGTATTTAGAAGAATACAGGTTTCCCTCCCAGCCCCCCGTACAGTTTGAGAATTTCAAGGGCAGCAGTTGGCAGAGAATTCAATGAAGCTACGGTGGTTGATTTATTGTAATAGATGGCAGGAAACAGAATTATCTTAGCAAATTCGTTTGGCTGATAGGAAAGCTGGCCAGCAGATAAGGGGCAGTGCTGATGCCTGACCTGACCTGCACACGCCTCCGACAGAGTTTCACCAATTCGAAGTTGAGGATGAGTCACTGCACTGAGCAGAAAGTGCTCAGGAAGAACAAACAGAGCAGGACATGGCCAGGAGCTGCACGCAGTATGCTCCCTGAAAGCACCGTCCTTGACACTGTCCAGCTGCCCTGCAGTTTCTGGGTAAGGTGAGAAACATTATCTGATCCATGCATCATTTTATACAATTCAGACACTCAGGAAGAGGCTGTTTCACAGAAAAAGCTGGACAAGTTTTTCAACTGCGTATTGCAGTCACTGACGTTCTTTATGAACCCCAGTGAAGCGATTTCTTTGGCTTTGCACTGCTGCAGCTCTCTGGCTCTTTAAAGCCCAGCAGCAGCTGGATGAGGGGACTGACAGGGACCTATGGCAGTCAGGTGACCCATGGAGCTTTTGCCAGAAGTTCATAGTCTTATATGGGTCTTTCCTGCAGACAGAACCAAAAGCATTTAACTCTCCCCAAACACTGTGTACTCCCACCTCTCCTGCTTATACAGGGAAAAGCAGAACTCTCAAAGCCTTGAATAAGTTCACAGAATATTCTATTTAGCACCAAATGCAGCTGTTTCTGCAGTAGGGCACAGAAGCTGTTTAAAACTGGGCAGAAAGAAAAGATACATGCAGATATAAAAAGCTCCCATTTGAGAGGGGTTCAGTTTGGGAACTGTCACTGACTGCACACACACACGTGTGTGTGCCTGTGTGTTTGTGTCTGTGTGGTTGGGAAGCACAGTTGTCAAGAAGAGAAGCAAGAGCTTTCCTGCCATATTTCATCTTGCTGGAGCTCCCTGGAGCAGGATGGTCAGGGAACTGTAGGACAAAGCCTTCATTGACATTGTGGGTGCATTGCTGTACAAGGTGCTCAGAAGATATTTTTTAAGCAGGCACTGGATGTGCCTTTGATTTTATGTTGGGCTGCTGAGGATGGCAAGAAGAATTTTTCAGTTCAAACTCTGACTTTGTCAGCAGACCCCAAAGGATTCTCCTCTGGAAACTGATGGTTTTAATATCTTTCATCCTGGGGAAACAAGTGCCTCCCATGCCCTGGGAGTTTGCTCAGAGATGCTGACTGGGACCTCACAAACAAAAATGTTGGAATTTAGTGGAGCAGTTGATTCTATGCACCAAGTCCCCCGTAAGCTCAAGCGTGCAGAGTTGTGGAACACTTCATGGCAAGAGCAGGCTGAGAAATGTACATGGTCCTGGTCCCTGCAGGTGCAAAAAGGTACCAGTAGGTGCTGAAGCCTTGACCCCTGTGGGCCACCTGGATTAGCATATCCATCAAGGATGTGCAGGAATGAGTTTTGCACTCCTGGTTAGTAGCATTCATCCTGTCTTTGCACGGGCTGAGAGCCCTGCTTGGCTCCTACAGCCAGAACCAACAGCCACCTCTTAGTTCTTGTGACAAATGTGAAGAAATTAAATTATAAACACAGAGAAAAATACTATGTTAAACATTGGATGTGAGGGGGTGGGGAGAGAGGGACGGGAATGAACTCTTTCTGCAAGGTAAGAACTCAGTGATAAATAGATCTGTGCGTATTTCCCAGTCTCATTCCTCACTTGCCAAGTCTGATGCTATTTTCATTAGGCCATGTTACCATACATGTCATTTTATACAAAGGTGCAGTATATCACAACTGGAGGTTGAGGTGCTTGTAGTGAACACAAATGAGCTTGTAATGGTCCATCTGCTTTGATTTTATTTAGTGATCCCTCAAGGGCTGGGAGCTAGAGTGAGAATAACAATGCTTCAACCCATCTGCTATTGTAGTACCAGCTCCAGTTGAATTATCACATGTTCTGAGTGGCTGGCATATGCTGTGACATAAAGCCACAAGAAAGTGTTGCTCTCCAGCTGTTGTGTTGACAAATACTTTTCAGCCAGTCATTAAGTTCAGCTCAATAACCAGGGGGAAACTGTAGCTAAAAGTTGATTATTATTTTATTTTATTTTAAGCATTAGAAATCACTAGTACAATATATTTTATTTAAAAATGTGTCACTAAGGGCACATATTGTATATGAGCTCTAACAATAAAAAATTCTCTGTGATGCCCATAAATTTATGTGTTACAGGATTGGATGGGCATCTCTGTAACTGACAGTGTAAATCTTAGTAATGAGGCTCTGCTAACCTTGTTTAAGCAGCAGCACATCTCAAGATGTGTATGTATAAACTTGCTGGCCTGGCAGTGCAATGGGCCACAAACAGGCCTGACCATGGAAGGAACGACTCAGAAGGAGATTGGGGTCTGAGGCCCCTTGCAGGGATGGATAACTGGACTGGCTTTAAATTGAGGAGGAAAGTGAGGCGAGACCTCCATGGAGACAGGTACCTTGTGGGTGCAACAGGTTCAGACGGCCCATCTGGCACCGCACCTCATCTGGGCTGCAAGGTGTCATTGCTAAAAGGGGCCACTGATTTGGCCTTTACCCCCTCGTCCACCCTTGGTGGCCTCCTGAAGTGCTCAGGTCACTCTGGAGGGACCCTAATTTGTGCCCACACACACAACACTTGCTCCAGAGCAAGTCTTAGAGGAGTGTTTGTGGATCTCTGCTAACAATAGTCAGATTGTCCCCTTCTCCTTCCTCTCTCCACCCTGTCCTCTCAGGGCTGCTGGAATCCACCACTGTGCCTGGGAACTAAATAAAAGGCATTTCCCACAGATTCAAAGGCTGATACACAGACAGATGTATGTGGGGAAGGAGATGCTCCCTGCTCAGGCTGAGAGAACGTTCTCTCCTTCTGCAGGTAGCACACCCAGGGACAGCACGCACCTTTTGGGCACTGCCCACCGTCCGACAGGCACATGTTCAGTGAGACAGAGACAATAAAATCTCTTCTTGGGATGGTCAAGCACTCTTATCCCTACTCTAAGCCATCCCTGCTGCAGGTGACGGGTTTGGTGAGGGGTTAAACCAGAGGACCCTGAGGGATGGTGCCAAGCCCCGAGTGCTGCCGGTGCCCCAGGAAAGCCGGGTGGGCTCACTGAGCGCCTGTGCCCTTCTGCCAACCATTGCACTGGGGAGGCAGTTCTTAAATATGACTTACACTTCTATTTTCCCTCAGAAAAACAATGGGCACTGTTCATACCGAGGCATTTCAGTTCTAGAGGTTTGTATTTCCTATTGTGCCCAAAGACCTGTGGGTGCCAGCTGTCACTGGTGCTGCCATTGTATTATGATCCCCTGGCTAGTGCAGGAATCGTTGATTACGTCGCCTTTGAATCAGTTGATTACCATGAATAATAGGCCAAAAAGGCTGTCAGCATTTTGACTTTAACTATAACTGTTACAATTAATTATGGGTTTAATTAGCATATATGCCTAGCAGTAGAGAATATAATACTTCATGGGTAACAGATGATGCTGCAGCTGTAGCATAAAGTGTGATACAGGTTGGGACACAGATAGTTATTAATAAATGGCTTCTATTGTTTGAGGTCCTTATTTATACAAATTAGCAGGCACGACATAATCAACCCAAACTGTATAATTTATAATAATTGATTTCATTTTGACTGACCACCGGTCGGCCTACCGCATGCCCTCAGAAGAAAAATAGCCCTATTAGGATAAGTTTAATCCTAAACATAGCTAATGAATCCTATTACTTTAAGGTCATATTTGAAGCTTTTGTTAATTGTCAGAACCATTTTAAATTGATTAGAGTTAAATTAAATCAATGTAATGTTTAGAAAAACAATATTTCTAATGGATGAGGCCAAGCTGACCTCGAATAAACATATTTATCAACCGATTTCAGTGAATGAGAAGGCTAGCAGCTGGGCTCATAATTCATGATTGTCTATAATATGGGAAATGTCACTATCTAGGCCATTAATTATGTCAGGTAATAAATCTGTTGCTCACAGTTGAGCATTTGCCAGTTGGGGTAACAACCCCCTCAGCAAGGTTATGACATTTAGAGACTCCTTCCTTGTTAAACCCACACTTCACAGCAGCAGAACAACTGCATGCAACTTTTGGGGGAATGAATGTGGTCTTTTCATAGCTGTCAATTACCTGACAACATGCCAGACTATGATAACTTTGTATGGAATCATCATTTGAAATAAAAAAGATGTTCTACGAGGAAAAAGTTTTGCTGCACTATGTAACTACATTTCCCAGGTTGGAGAGGTCAGCTATGAATAGTCCCTTACAGCCAGCACTAAGTGACTGATTTCAGTAAAGATATCGTGTGGCAAAGTGGATAATGATAATAGAAGTAACTGTTTTGCACAAGTTTGAGAGTGTGAGAAATTCAGAATGGGTTAATATGAACTAGGGTACATGATGTATCCTAGGTAATGATGGGTACAATTTAACACAACAGGATATAGGAAAAATGATACACAGAGCAGGATCAGTTTAAAGTTAATCATGCATTCAGCAGCTTAGGAAAAGGTCTGGCATTATTGCAGACAAATGACAAAAAACATCTGCTCCCTGTTCAATAGTTTGTAAAAAAAAAAAAAGAGCAAAGACAAACTCAATTTTCAAAAAGAAAGGGTGAGAAAATAGTAAAATAATGGCACAGTAGTAACCAGAGGGAGAGAAATTCTCATTTTTATAGTATTATCACAGAAAAATATAAGTAATGTAATGTAATATTTCTATTGAAACCAAACAGGATAAATGATGAAAAGTTCACTAAATTAAAAAGAATCTGGAGCAGATCAAAAAGATTCCTACAGTTTTTTTGGGCTGCTTTACTTATTCCCTAGAACTGGCCTTTCCATGCTGGTACAGGGTGCTGTGTTCTGGTCACCACTGAACTGACCCTGTGTTCGCCATCCCCTGCCCTGCAGGCTGCTCTGCTTTGGGAACATCGCCTGGCTTTACAGTCCAGGCTCAGCTGTAAGCTTCAACACTGAATTGGACCATTAGTACTAATAAATGGTCACATCCTGACAATATTAATCAGAAGGTAACACAGCATCTCAATCTTAGGTTTCGCACAGGTCAGCTATGATGCCCTAGCAGGAACACACTGCACTTGCATGGACATGATCGACACTTGGGCTTCATAAATTAGGTGTGTCTTCACTGAACCACATCAAATGGCTCTGAACAGCCACAAGTATGTTGTGAATTGGCTTTTTTTTGCCCTAAGTGTATCAACGGCTTCATGCAAAGCACTTGTGAAAATAAACATTAAATGCAAGTTGTAAACTACATATATTATGAACAACAGAAAAATAAAGGGGCCTTTCGGTCACAATATAAAAGTGGTTTCCTATGAGGAGAATAAAATACAGATGCTTTCTTGACTTCAAATCTCTGGCAGATACTTTGCTGATACTACTTGCAATTAAGCATTTAAATAGAAATTGGTTTCATTTGTGTATAAATTATCAGCAGGTTAGGAAGAATAAGAGAAAATCAAACACTCGGCTGTGAAACACTGCACTGGAGAGCTGCTTTAGGACAGTAAGGCAATTTGTGTGTGTGTGTGTGTGTGAGAAAGAATAAGAGACTGCGTTTGTATGAGTGTATATAGTGACTATTTCATTTATTTGGTAAAAGCTGTGTGTGTGTCTGTGTGTGTGTGTGTCCTTTCCTTTATGGCAAGGAAAATTGCTCTTCTAACCTGTCTTCAAAATGTAATAACTTTACTTGCAACCAACCACTGTAGACCTGGACTGGACTCTGAATTATTACTGTGAGTTGAAACATTTCTTTAACAAAACTGAGTCCTTTAATATCCCCCACCTCTGTTATTAGATGGACGAATGAATTTTACTTTGAACATAACATGTGGCATTGTCTGAAAATTGCCGGTATGAACTGAAGTTGGCAGGTATTTTCTTGCTCCCCTTGTCAGTGATTGCCATTTATTATATGTTGCACCTTTATCTGTCAAATACCGCAGAGCGCTATATTGATTTGTGTCTGCCGCAAAGCAAAGGTCACTTTGATCAACATACTACAAAACCAGAAAAAGTAGGGTTCTGACATTTCATTACCTGGGAAAAAAAGGACTAAAATAAATAAGAATATGTTTGAGAACAGAGCACTTCAATATCACAGTGTGCAGTAACTGTAATTAACAAAAGAACTGCTCTATTGAGGTTAAAGAGAAAAAAAAAAAAAGAAGGCAGGTTTTCTTCCAGTGACTGTTCTTTACATGACTGATTCTGTAACTTTACAGCTGTGATCTTACTGAAGGGTTACATTCATTACAAATCAAATACGCTTTGCTTCTCAGATTCAGACTTTTAATGAGCAATAAAACTCCGGAACTCTTTAAGGGTTGGGGAAGATATTATAAAACTTTTAATTTTGACTAAGAAACTCTAATCAGATTGGGGACTTTTTATTCTATACCCAGATGAAGACATGGTCTCTATGTTAGGAATGCACAGTCTGAAGAGATAAATCATGGAAGAAGGAACTGGACCCACTGCAACATTCTGGGTGCCCCAGGTCCACAAGGACTGAAAGGCTGAGCCGGAAATTAAGCCCATATCTTATCTCCATTTTCTAATTCAAATTCCCAAGAACTTGGTAGTCTTTAGGAACTAGCACACAAAGTAATGATTTGGGAGGAAAGCGGTGCTGCTCGTGATGCAACCTTCTTATTTTCCTTTGTGCCCAGTGTCTTTCTGGGCACACAGAACACATTGGTCACTCTGCACATTGCTTCACTGGGATCAGCAGACATTTCTTTGCATTGTATAAATAAAATGGGACCAAATTTCTGTGGAAATTTTTCATTCTGGCAGAAACTGCTTTTGGGAATCTGCTTTTCAGTGTAGTTCCCCATCCCTTTCCCAGTAGATCCTGCAAAAACACCTGTCATTTTTTCATAAGGAACCTAGTTTTCCTAATAAACACAATAATATGGCAATTTGGGGGGGGGGCGGTTTTCCCACACAGCACCCTGCTGCCCTAAAGATGGATCTGGTATTTCACATCCCTGGTCCTTCTAAACAGCAAAATGAATCTTCAAGTGCTACTGCTCTACCTGAACACAGGTAACAAAGTGGCCAGGCTGCTTTCCCGTCATTACTGCTGGGAAGTTTTGTTTGTTCTGGTTTCACAGTGTTCAGTTCTTCACCTGAAGCCACATTTGCATGGCAACCCAGTGAGCAGTGACACCTCAGAGCTTTGCTGCACCTCCGAGCAGTAGGGTGCAGATCACAGCTTGCGTGGCATATGGCAGTGCTTATCATGTCAATAACAAAGTCTGAATAATGCAATTCTTGGTTGTAATTATCTTTTATTATTATCAAGGGTCATTCCTGGGCTCTTCATCCTTTCATCTCATGTGGAATTTTGGGCTTCCTTATTAATTAAATAGCCAGTGTGATTGAATTAGCCAATTAGCTCTGCCTGAAGGGATGAGCACTGATCCAAACAAAGGGCTTGATTCCACAAACTTGTTGCTGTGAGGGAGAGTCTTGCAGGGAGCTGGCTGCCAAGAGTGGGCTCCTAGGACTTTGCAAACCCAATCCCAGTTAATTTTCAATTATTAGACCAGGTAAAAATTTCCATTTGCATACTTTCCTACTAGGAAATAACTGTTTATCAAGCATGAAGCTTTCCATGGGGATGTTTGATTTTATTAAAAATAATGTGTTTGAAAATAATAACATTTCTGTATAGTGTCCTGCTATTACCATTTTTTTCTCAGAATCATATTGTAATTTTAGATTTGCAAAATTTAAAATGAAAGTGGGAACAAATCCTTTTAGCATTAAGAGAGGAGTCCTTACTGTTCCCACATATGGAAAGAATTTTGCTGTAAAATCCTGTATCGCAGAAAATGTCCCACTAATAAAAAGATTGGTCTCTGTCTTCAACAGTTACTTCAACCAGACTGTGTCTGTTCCCTACTGCTAAACCACAGATTAAAACCCCACATGGCAGCAGGGCTATGCATCTCTTAAGTATCTGTGCCTGAAAGGCACATTGGAAATGTATGCAAATGCAGCTCATCTCTATCCTGCTCCACTGTTCTCACTGCCTTTTTTCCTCCCTTTATCTTGACATGTTTACTATTTCTTCTACAGTGTGCTTCACTGAATAGCAGATCAAACTTCAAAGCAACTTTTAGTTTGAAATTTGTTTCCAAGCTCCTAAGCTATTCTTTTTCTGACAGCAGTGGATAAGAAATTGTCACTACCACTGGTGACATGTCATCGGGAGATACAGGAATAACAGATGGGCAGCACTGAGATAACAGGAAGTAACTTCTTTAAAAGATTGTGTTGACATCACCAACTATGAGAGCAGAGGTAGAATGACCCCCAGAAGGGAATCCAATCTGCTCAGGTCTTTCTGAGTCACAGGTGTTTTTTCTTATTTATTTCCATACACAGACCATATTGGATCTAAAATTAATTGAAGTTTTAAAACAGCTTTGCTAGAATTAATAGTAACTATTAATAGGGATTAAGAAAAGGATGAATGGATTTAGTCACTAACTTCAGTGTTTTAAATGATACCACTAAAATGATAAAATTATCATAAATGATAAAATGATTGCTGATGTTACTGGCCTAACTGAATGCCATTAATAAGCGTCAAGATTCCTTGATTGCAATGTGAGATCAATGGGTTATGACATTTTGATGACAGGCTGATGGATCTGACTTTCTAAATGAAGAGTGATTGATTATGACTCCTCAAAAGTATGGCTCATTATCAGCATATCTAGGCAACTCTTGACACCCACTATACATAACACCTATTATGGAATGTCAAAAGTCTTCACTTCGGGTGTATGATCACGATTTAGGAGGAAATTAATTGTTCTGCTTACTGAAAGATACTATAGCATATTGCATAAAACAAAACAGTGCCTGGTATCTACAAGGAAGGCAGCACAGAAGCCAAGAAAAGCAGTGATTTTTTAGCCCTCAGTGCATTTCATATCTAGCAGATGGTTCACAAGCCTGTATGAAAACTGTACTTCCTGATGGCAGTAGGAAAATGATATAAAGCACGACATGGGCTTCATTTGCTGCACTTTATAAAAGTCTGTGAATTTGTCTTCCAAACCAGGGATGACACAGAATCATAGGAAAACAGATTTCTTGATTTCAAAGACAGCTGCATTACTGCTAATTACATATGCTGCACTTCATATTTTAAATTTTAAAAAGAAGTGACAGTGTTTTATTTATAGTACATTACAATCCAATTCAAAGCTTCGTCTAGGGTGTAAATTCTGTTGTGTAAAATGGTTGTACAGTGGATAACATGGATCCTGTCATGGAGAGTGTGTCAGATGCAGGAAATTGTTATGGTAATAAAAAAATGCCTGAACTCTCTGGTCCAATGCCCCATCCTGTACTGACCACTATTTTTGAAAGAACTTGATATTATGCAAGAAAGTGCTAAATATAATTTTAAAAAGGTATATTAAAGGCAATCTGTTAATCAGTGCAGGGTCTTTCCTTGTCTCCTTCAGAATTCTTGGAAAAGCTCTGGGCCACTGAAGGAAAATCAGTCACAGCAGAAGTTTTTGCCTGCCTGACAGAGTTAAAAGAACAAATAGCCAGGAAGAGACAGATTTATCTAGGGAGAGAGAGCACCCAACTACCCTCTGCTATGAGCTTCTGAATCACTAGATGTAGATATGCAGGATTTCAAACAGGCATTTCAAACAGTTTCAAACGATTACATTTAAAATTATATTAATTTGGCTTGGGGCACATCATAATGTATTGATTTTCCATCTAGAACATTAAGACATTAGACAATAACAAGTTCAAGAATATTACTAATTCTGCCAAGTCTTGCTAATTATTTTGTCTCCCAAAGAACAAAGAATACAGAAAAGCTTCATACTGAGAAAATTGCCTCTTAAAAAAAAAAGAAAAAAGAAAAAAATAATTTAAGGAAGAACTACTGTGAATAAATATTCTTTTAAACCAAGGAAGGATCAGCTAAAAAGAATCATTTTCTCCTACTGGAAAACAGTTGGTGTCTGGCTAAAATAAGGTGCCAGTTATTCAGGCAGGGTTTTACCCTGGAGTGCTCCTAGCAGGAGTTGGACATTCACCTGTGGATCAGCTTTGGAATAGTCCAGTCTTTAAAATAGCTAATAATTACTTAATAAATAGTAACTAATACCAAATTCCTCTCTGCTTTGGAAGGTCAGTGAATTCCTAAGTGACCCATGATGTAGGCTCACCATTTCATGTCTCTGCCTGCAGAATTGTGCCACAGCGGTGCTGCAGAAGCATCAATTTCCAGCCCTTGCTGAGCTCATGGACTTGCCATTTCATGTGACAAAACAGGAGCTCTCTGTGGACTTGGGAAGGCACATTCCCGTTTGTGGTGCCGACTGACACGTGAGTCACGATGTGCTCGTCTCTGACCTGGACCCAAACACACGTGAAGAGCCCTGTTCCACTTTGATCTGTGCTTGTTTTATGTCTGCACTGACTGGGGCAAGTGGTTACACAAATCACAGGACAATGGACATCTGTCCTGGGTCTCTGTTGCTGGGACATCACCAGCCAGCGTTTCAGTTTGTATAAATCAGTGTAATTATGAGCTTGTGTTTTCAGGAGAGCCACTGTTTTGTGCTTTATCAGATCTTAAGAAATTTCCTAATATTAAGTCACCATATCATTGCAGAGAAATCCTGGTAAGCAAAGACTGGCTCAGGCTCTAAGTATCAATTCAGTCATAGGACTCTAGGCTGCTAGTTTTTTTTTAATTGTTTGTTTTCTGGGGGGAAAAAAAATTGCAAAATCGGCCCACATCTAGTAGATTTGATGTGATGAACAGTTCATAATCTGCTAACTGAAGCCTTCTAAGCAGATCATTGATTATCAAATTTAAACCAAAATATTTCTTCATCCTTAATGGACAAGTCTGCTACAATTTAATACTGGAGCTACAGAATATTAATAGTGGGTTTAAAGAAATTGCCCTGTGTGTCTCCAGAATTCACTGTTGCTTGTTGTCCAGCTGTGGAAGTATGAATGGATAACAGAAGAGAACACTGTTCTCCATAATTTTTGCAAACAGAATGAGGCTGAATCTGTTTACAGCAGCTCCAGCACTGGAGCTCCTGGGGAACTGGAGGGTTTGCAGGCCCCTCTTGCACCCCTTCCCATCTGTTTGCTTCTGTGGCCACCAAACTGTCCCCTGGGGGGCCTTCCCCTGATGCCTGCTGTCACAGGGTGAACCGTCCTTCCAGAGCTGTGTACCTGCTATTTCGCTGAAGTCCCTTCCAAATAAATTGCTACAGTTCAGCCACATGTCACTTCTCCCTGACTGCGTCCCTTCCACCTGCTGCATGTTAATTGTTTTATTTAGTAATTCTCCTTTTCGGTTTTACCGCCTCTGGAATAATTCTGTATCGTTTTTATTCTGCTGAATCAATTAATTAATTGTCAGTGAAGTTTCTGCAATGGCTGGTCATGGCAGGTGGGTGAGGGTGGGGCTCACTGTGCTTTCCAGTACGAATTGCCTTCATATGTGCCAGTAACTTTTAATAAAGGCAGATTTAGAAAAATCCCAAATCCTCACCTTAGTGAATGAGGTAGCTCATCCCCAGATGCACAATTTCCAATTTTAGGAAGTATTTGTCTCTCAAACTTCCAGGCAAACACGAGTCCAGGATGGCCAAAGCAGATACTTGGATGTGCAGAACACTTGGGACAATTACCTTATTGCCTTATTCATTCCTGTGAGGTGTTAACCCAGACACCCAGGAGTGGTAATTTAGATGTCACAAGGAGTTATTGAACTCCTCATGTACAGAAAGATCTGTACAATTTGCTGTGAGTGACATCTCAGTGTCACAAGGGGGTGATAGCTGGATGATAATGCCACTTACTTGTTTCTTCCCCCATGAAAAAGAAAAAAAAAACTAGGAAAAAAGGAAAGTTCCTAGCAAAGCATCACAGTAATTTGTTATATTAATGATTTTTTAAAATATTTCAAATTGTAAGAATGTTTTGCACTTGCTGCTGTACAACTGAGAAACTAAAGATGACCCTTTCCTCAAAAAGCTTTCAAAGAAAAACTGCACTAGCCACAGGAAGATGGACTAACACAGTCCTGGTCAATATAGTAGTCTGTGAGTTAAATATTTGCTCATTTGCATGGCATAAAATGAGTGTCAGTGCTGATTAACTGGGCTTGGTTTGAAAGCTGGAAGAGCAGCACTTCCAGCACAAGCTGGAGAGCAAGTCAAAGACAGGATGGAGCTGTGTAATTATCACAAGAGTTGGAGACAAACAGAAGATTCTCCTATGCAGGAAAGTAGTTCCTGCCCTCTCCCCATCCAGATTCCCATTTTGTGTTAGTATGAGAGTTAGTATGAAGAAATGAAGAATAGTAGTAGCTTAAATTAAAACATAAAACTCTTGTGAATAAAACTGAGAAAGACTTTCACCCCTGCATTGGTGAAGCAATCTGGAAGAAGTGCTGCTTCTTAAAGAAGTAAAATGAAAGATTTGGAAAGGGAGGCCAATTTCAGTTTTGGGGCATCAGCTCTTATTCCATGAAAATTCCTTCTAGCCACTAATTCAGATCAATAAATAACCAGAAAAGTAATCCATGGACTACTACTTAGGCCATCACTTGAGTGTTTCAAAGATATAACTTAGAAATGTGATTTTCCCCACCCCCCCATCCCATCCCATCCCACAGAAAACTTGTGATTTTATGTGCTTTTTTATGCATGTATTAAACAAATGGCACAGCTGAATAGCTTTTCTTAAAAACTGGACATTCACCAAAAAGAAGTTTGCCAGCACAGACAATTAGGCTTTCTTCTTTTAACAATAGATTGACTGACTGGCACATTTGAAATGCGAGCGTATTTTTTATTCCTCCGTTCACCCTTTGAGCTGATAAACATGAACAATGGGAAACAGCTGGGACAGGAAAACATTTTAGTTTGTATTTTCAAAGCAAGCAAGAAATAAACCCATCAGTGGGAGCCAGATCACATCTTCTGCCTTAGGGGTAGTCAGCAATTGGGGGGAAAAATACGATTCATATTTTTAATCAAACATTACATATTTATTAATGTGCAGCTGGCCTATTGTGTGCATGATTTTTTTTCTTTAACGCTGTGCTGCGTCCGTCAGCCTGACATTGTTCTGTAACTGACATTACTCTATAAGGATCTGGAAATGCACAGATTTAATAGGAATCATTGAGACAATTGCTTTCTGTATTATTAGGTCTGTGTGACGTAGGTACCATCTGAAATTCAATTTTAGAAGAAAAATAAGATATTGTTCTATCAAGGCAATTTTGTGCACCTGTGATACAGTAAGAAAACACACCCCCATGCTCCTATTTTCCTCCTCACTCATCTAACTTCACGGCCATTTAATGATATGTGCCACTCTTTTGTTAAAAATGCTTGGCCAAATGTATTTTGATGCTTATTGAGATTAAACTTTCAGTACATCTCCCTGGTAGCAAAGGTTGGGCTGTTCATTAGTTGGAGGTTTGGCCTTGTCAGGTTCCATTGACTGCTGGCTAAAAGGATCACTTTATCATCATTTGTCT
>VYZQ01045636.1:9576-34498 GCA_013400655.1 Mystacornis crossleyi | reverse complement strand
ATTCCACATCGACCTATAAAAAAACAAACCTGTGAGCATCAGAAAAAGGATATCCTTTCCAACAAATTCTTTTTCTACATGAAACAGCCCTATTTATCATAAGAATGAGCAGTGCTTCTATTAAATTTAGCAGTTTTTTCATTCTTTTCTGAGGCATACTGAAAGCAGCATGTAAGTTGATTGAGTGCCTAGGCTAGTAGTCAGTGACATTCATGTGACCTGCTGTTTCACATGCGTGGCTTCTGTCACATGAAACACCTTAAACAGTTGCTACTTTACTTAGGAAAGGGGATTCACAGAACTACTGGAGCTGTCAAGATCCAAAGAGAACTTCTGAGTCCAGAATATATTTTTTTTTCCTAGTTCACAAAGAACTGCTTCACACTGGTCTCAAAACTGAAGCAATCTGTGAGCTTAGTGTCTGCCTAGTGGAGTGTCTAGTACCGCATAAAGCATAACTGCTATCAGACTAGAAATCTAAGCTTCCCCAGAAGCATGTACAATATTAAGTTGTACTGAGAACAGTTCAAAATTACGGGTTTTGAAAAGTCAATAATAATCTCATGGAGACAAGACAGGGATAGATGACCTTGAGATATAAGGCAAGTAATCAGGTTGTTTGTAACTACTTCAAGCTTTTTGGTATATAATCTTTATTTCTACTCTCATATTACCGTGCTCTTTGACTGTCAGTGATCTCTCTTGCTTCCTAATATTTTTGTTGTATTCTCACAGGTCTGCCCACAACACCTCCAATTGTCAATTGTACCCCATTTGAAACTGCTACTATTTTTTTTTTCCTGGTCTTTATAGTATAATTCATGTCATGTAATCAAAGTTATATCATTATATATTTGAGGTAAATTTCTTGCATTCCTATTTATAAGTCCACTGAATTTCCACTACATTAGAATGAGTCTTGCAGTACAAATTCTTAAAAAAATTCAGAAGTCTTTTAAATGTCTTGATACTTCTGCTTTGCTTCTGCAAGGTCAATAACAGAAAAAAATGGTAACTGAAAAATAATTTGATTTTTCAAGAATTATCCAGCTTCTCTGCCTTGTGTATCCTGTTGAATATTGTTATATATTTAACTGTTATTCAGCAGCCATCCTAACTTGACAATTTCAGAGCAGAATCCTCACATCTCTAAAGAGACTATGTAAATAAATTCTGATTAATGTCTTCAAGCAGCCAGAGTGGCATTTTCAAAAGTACACAGTTTTGGTTGAAATCTATCTCTGAAATCAATGCAAATTTTATCACTAGCTGTAACAGGAATATAGAAATAAGAGAAGTGCTGAAGTCATGGAAACCAGCTCTTGGACTCCAGAATGGCACAAACAAAGGAAGAAGTGTGTTTTTATCCAGCCAGCAGTTTGAAGGGTTTAAGTATTCCAGGCAGTACAGGCGGATGTTTAAAAGGCAAAATTCAAAGGAGAAAAGAAACTAAAGCCCGTTGTTGCCACACATCCACTATTAAAAAGCAAAGGTAGCCTGACGCCAAAAAAAATAAAGCTGTGCTAGGTATGCGTGGGTTCTGTGAACTTTTTTCTATCTGTATTTTTTTTTTCCTACCTTGATGTCTTATGGCTTATCTATGTGCTAGCTGCAAGAGAAGGACTGTCTAGAATTCAATTTTCTGAAGAAATAAACAATATGTTTTGACAGTATAAGGCAAAACTGTGATTTTTGGGGGTTTTCAAGAGCGTGTTCTTGAAAAAATATTTCTAGAATCAGTAAAATAAAACGTAGAGCATCTTAAAATAATGAAAAGTAAATATTAATAAATATAGCTGTGAGACAGGCACAACGAGAGGGTGCTCAGTTTGGATGGCCCTAAGAAAACAACACACAGCAAAATAAACTAAGTTCCATGCTTGCTGACAGTGGGTGCTGTTGTCGTTGTACAAGGAAGAAGGGATGGTAGGGCAGGAGACTGAGAGGGGGGAAAAGGAGGGAGCTTCAAGGAAGTAGCTAAAATCTGACGGAAGGTCTTTGGGGAAAGGAGGACCTCCAAATGTTTCTTGATTCACAAGGGTCATTGCCATGGTACTTTACTTAAAGTTACTTATTTTTGTTGAAAAAGTGAAGCAGTAAAGTGTAAGCTTCATGTGTAAACTCTGAAAGCTTGATGTGCTATAGTTTTTGAACTGTCATACTTGATGTAGAAGCACTGTAACTGAATGAAACTTTGATTAGCAGTTGACAGCATGTGGCTGGTATGAAAATTCAGTTTAAAGAAACAAATGTAAATAATAATAAGAATGAAAAAAAGGTATCTGAAAAATACTGTATTTTTTTCGTTCTATTTTGTCTTCCACAATGTCCCCAGTTACTTTTCAAAACACTTAATATTTCTGTAACTAATTCAGTGGTTAAAGCAGAATCAAAAAGATGCGTTAAACTACAGTTTAAATGTTATTTGATTAATGTGACTAAATATTTATTGTCAGACTTTTCTGTTATGTGATACTGTGACAAAATCTTCCCTACTATCCATTATGCAATTAACCTTGGTATTGTCATCTGAAAAAATTTCATGCAGTGGAAAAGTTCCTATCCTGTAATCAAAGGTGACAAACTGAATAGGGCAAACCCCTGTCTCATAGGAAAGCTGAAAACCAAATCTCCTGCCTATATTTTTTTATTACAGTGCTGTTGATTTGCTGCCTAAAGCACAATTTATGTGTCTTTTGTCCCTTGCTTTTGGGAAAATAAAAGCAGCAACACATTAAGAAAAAGTATATATGCTTCAAATATTGGACTTCAACCAAAAATTGATCCTTAAAAGCTCTAAGCATAAGCAATAGTTTCCAAATAATTGTGGGGCTGTCATAAAGTTAATAGCTTTAACACATAAATGAAATTACACAATTCACATATGAACACAGAAAATTAATTAATGGACCCTTTAATCGGATTATCAGGATCAACAGGTGGTTCCTGGACTCCACCATTTCTCTTGGAAATCGGGTTTTGTGTGCATGTATTTATATGCATGTCCATACAGTTTAATTTCTGCTCATTTTGGTGGAGTTACTTGGTCCGTGAACTTAAGAGGTGTCCATATACTACAGTAACTCTAGTCACAGATACACAGATACAGGAATCTGTGTAAAAATTCCCTTTTCTAGCAGATGATGGCAGAAAAGTGGAGATAATGGTGTGGAGGAAAGAGTTTGTAATAGCAACTTAGTTTTAAGACTTGTCTTTGGAGGTTGCAAGTCTGAAGGTCAGAAGATTTCTGGGTGTATCAGTATGAGCAAATTCTCTAGAGGCCTGGAGGGGACTGCCTTTGCTGTAACACCCTGGTGACGGTTTTTTGATGGGTCACTAGTTTTGCAGTTTCCGTGTGTTTCAGAGCACTGAGAAGAGCGTAACTTGGTCAAACGCTGGACCTTGGGTGTTGGTGTGGATTTATGCGATGAGAAATTTGTGGCCTTATTACTCCTTTTGCTTACATGCAGAGGAAGAAAACTGCTGAATTTAACCATTAGTGGTTTTGCATCCCATTGTTTCTATCTCCAAAATAACAAGCCTTGGAGAGCATAGAAGGTCTATTCTGTGTATCCAATCCAACATTTACACCGTTGCCTCACAGGCTATTCATTCTGACTGCAAATATATATCTAAAAAAAGGAAATAAAAGTGAATTTAAGGTGTCTGCTGTTCGGTGGCTATTGTGCTTTAATAAATGTTGGTTTATCCTATGTTTATATGCACTATTCAGCTATATAATGAAAAAATAAAACAACCAAGAAAATAGGTAAATCTGGATGGTCAAACAGTTACTGTTACATGCAACTGATGATTGCAATTTTACATCTTCCTCTTTCTTGGCTGCATGAGTAAACCTGTTCGTGCAAATGCAATTTAATTGGTAACACTGTTATCATTTACAATGTATATTTCATTGACTTTTATACCTTAATTTAAGTAATGTGTATTTAATTACAATGTATTCTTAATTTAACACAAATCAAAATTATCTTAATTTTTTCTCTTAGTTTTTTGCTATTAATTAGTGGGAAGAGGTTTGATTCCCTGAGATAAATACGTGTACCAATGCCTAAGATGTAACAAATCCCATGATGCATTATTGCTTTTGCCTAATAAGAATATTGTTTTCAAGGGTTCCTTTGATTTTTCAGTATATAGTGGTAGGTAAGGAAATCAGATTAGTTTTTTCTTTATAATCATTAATCTGAAAATCCAGTTGGTATTTTAACTGTCAAGCAGATGGACACTAAATTGTAAAGTACAGAAAGACAGAAAGATAGTAAGATATCAATTCACATCTGTCTTCCTGTGATCAGCATATACTAGTTGAAACAAAACAATCAAATAAGATGTATTTACCAACACTGCAAAAATGCAATCCTGATAAAAAATCTGACCAATACATAATAAAGTCCAATTGTCATTCACAAATACCTTGTAAATGGAAAAAAATTTGATAAAAATTAATAAAGCAGTAGCTGTGGCTTTGAATGGTATATCTTCTATATTATTGCAATGCATTATCTATTTTTTAATAGATAATAGTCTTGTTCCAAATAAAAGTGATTCCTTTTATCACTGACAATTTCTAGATATTATTTTCCAAATCTTTTACCTTGAGTCTCATAATGTATATACATTTCAGTTTGCGGGTACATTGGATCGGCTAGAGGATTGAGTTTGTGCATCTCAGGTGTCACTGCCTTCACAAAAGCACTGAAGTTTGTCATGTAAATGCAGATGAATAACTTCACATAGTTCAGTTGAGTTTGTTCTGCAGAAATATCTTAGCACGGCTTTCATTGCACTCAGGGTTCCCCTTACATGTCAACTTGTCAACTTGTCATATTCAAAGGTAGGACTTTGAAAGTGCACTTGCATTTGCATCCTTCCCAAGGTAACAAATGGACTTTGGAATTCTGAGGCCTATGGTGCAAAGGCACATCTCAGGAGATCCATACTTAGTGTAGAAGAATTGCTGCTAAGTTATAAAAAATTATACTTGTAGAGCCAAATATCTCTGTCAAGGGCTGTGCAAGTGTATGGGTATTATGTTTTCCAGCTCTCCTGATTCTGACTGCTGACTGCTGAGAACCCTAAGTCTGCTCTGCATGGGGCTGTCCAATACTTGTCAGACTTACTAATGAGTGCTGAGCTGCTTCCAAGCCAGACCCTACATTTTTAAGGTGACATATACCCAGTGAATGCCTTGCTAATAAATCTTTTCGGACCCTTGCTGGCCTATGTCAGACCCAGTTGTATGTTCTCAGTAGCAATGATTCCGTTTATCTGCAGTTCAGACATCTCTCACAGAAAAGTGAGGCTGCAGCATATGATAAAAGCATTTTAGTAATACTTTAAAAGCTTTTCTCCTAGGTTTTTTAATCATTTTGCCATGCTGCTTGCAAGAGATTGAGTGTATCTTTTCTGAAACTGTGTCAGGAAGTTTTCTCATCTATACTCTTCAGGGTACCTAGTGTAGCTCTTAGCAATGACTAAAAATATTTTTTACAATTATAGCTGAAATGAAATGGTATCCCCCAAATATATGGGGGTTTCTGCATTGGAGTGAATGAAACAAAGACACTTAGTCTCCATTATTTTTCTGAGACCTAATAAAAGCCCAGAAGTCATAAATTATCTGCACCTGAACAAATTACATACCTTTTTTCTTCACTTCCCTGTTTTGTAAGGAACCTAAAAGGCATCTTCTTTTGTTGTTATGTCAAAATGACAGTGAGTTTTATGCTCCTTCTTTTCCTTTGCTAAACTGTCTGATCAGACAAGGTGATTTTCATATACTTGTTGAAGTTTTAGGAATTGTATGAGTGTATATAAGTATACTGTCAGTGTGCATTAGTTGTTCCTTATGACCAGAAATTAAACAAGAGAAAAGTTTGGAGAAGCCAGCTCTGTGTTCCAGGGCTGAGATGTCGCAGACCTTCTTAAAATCTTTTATTGTAAAGTTTGTAGTAGTTTTGCTCTACACTGTCTATGGGTGTTTTGGGAATTAGTAAAGAGAAGGGGACAGCACAAGCTGCAGTCAAGAACATACAGTTGAAATTGAGTAGCAACTCTCTGTTTTAACAAGTACATTGTCTTCCTTTCTTCTGTTCAGTGGAGTGATTGTCATTAACACGTGTGAATTGGGGTTCCAGGGGTAGTGCCATGGCAGTAAGCTATGTACAGTTCCTGCAAAGTGAGTGGTTCCTTTAGACCAGACAAGAAAAACCTCACTTCCTCACTATGGTAACAGATTAATTAAATTAACTCATTTTAGTTAGGAAATGTAACAGGAATGTGGTTTACTGCCTAGATTTTACATAAGGGCTTTTTGTCTGGAGGAGTAGGGGGATTACAGAAGTTGTGCTCCCATGGTTGTTTCCAACTTGTGCGGACCTTGGAAACAGGAACAGGTTCTGTGTGGAGAGAGAAGGAAGTTCTTTCACTTTCCTACAAACTGGTAAGGGGTCTTGTATGTCAAAAGCCTGTACCTGTGGACAGGCTCTGGAGTATCTGTTTTCACATCATTAGGACAGGGCCCTGGAACATACTGAATAGAACCTCTCCTGGAGAGGAATCCATAAAGCAAAATAATAAAGCATAACTTAAAAAGTTGCTATCATATTAATTCTTTTTTTTTTTTTTTAATGTGCTGCTTTAAACAAATTCTGCATCTGAATTTCTCAGAATGTTAATGAAGCCCTTCTAACTCCTGGTCATTATCCTTGACCTCCAGAATTTTTCTGAGTGATGGATTTATCTTACACTATCAGCTTTCGTAATAACAAATGGTGTAGATCATGTATTTGCAGAGAAAATTTAAAATGTGTATTCTTAGGAAATAATTAACAAATAATACACATAGTTTTATTTCTTTATTATTATGAGATGGCTACCTTTGCAAGATTCTTGAGCTGGACTTCTCGTTTAGTAAATGTAACATTTATCTCCCTCTGCCTTAGTTTTGAACACTGTTGCAACTTCACCTTCTTGAGTCTGGCTGTGTTCATGTTCTGAGTTACCTTGATTTTGATGCAGTCTAGTCTTAAGCCCAGGCTAATTTTGATACAATCTGTTCCTAAGAGAATACTAATACCAAAAAAAAAAAAAAAAAAAAAAAAAAANAAAAAAAAAAAAAAAGTATCAGAAGTGGTCCCTGTCTTATCATTACCTATCTGAAAATTTACTAATAAACAGTGGGTAAAATCATCCATAAAATTTTATTTTCAGCGGTGGCCAATCAAGAAAAATAGTGCTCAGAAATAATTTTTTACTCTTTCTAGACAGCTACATGTGAACAAAGAAGTATATATTTATGATTTTATTTTTCTAGAAGAACTACAGGGCCATATTGATTACATAATATAATTTAATAAAATTCTGTACGCAGAACCTTATGAAGTCTGTCTGCATCTGTCATTTAGACCAGATAAATATTTTTATTTCTGATAGACATAGTGAGATAAATATTTTAAAGGGAACATAAGAGACAGTTGTGTTCTTGTGGTATATTTAAATAAAGCCAGGAAACTAAATTTGTAAGTGCATCATAGATCCCATTCACTGTATAGAAAATGTAATTGTCTAGCACTGAATTTCCTCTTCACCAGTGCTGCTACTGTGAGCTCCAATAAAAATTGTAACTCTTCTTCTTCATTTTACTGTTCAAGTTAATCTTGTGGATTTTAATATATTCAGTAAATGTAGTTGTGACTAGTTAAAGGAAAAACCAGTATGGGATGGTGGTCTGTGATTCCTCAGTGGTTATATTAAGTTTGTTGGGCCCAGAGTTCTATATACGCATTTCAAAGACACATACTGTCACTTATTCTTCAGAAACAGATGAAATAGATATACAGTAAGTCTGAAATTTCCATAGGGATGCTATTTTGACAACTGCCAGTACCAGAAACCATACTTTTAATCAATATTAAAACGAATCCATGGGTGTCTGTCTTAGCACAGAGCAGTCTTAGAAGTCTAGCATTCCCTCAGGATGTAAAAAATATAAATAAATCCTAACTGAATATTTTTATCTTAATATGCATTTAGATGCTATCCAGAAACATTTTTTGAAAGAGAGAAAATAAGTTTTTCTATAAATTACTTAAACAAGGAACATATTAAAGGAAATTATGAATTACTGATAGCAAATTAACTTTATTTCCTGCATAACATTGTCTGTTGTAGCATTTCATTTATAATAATAAATAAATAAATAAATATTTCTATGTTTCAACTGTCTTTTTGCTTTTGAAACTTTGATCTCAGTAGGTTTTGGACTTTTTCCCAAATGCAGCCTCAAGACACCCATAGAAATGAATTACCAACTGTGAGCTAAAGCAATACTGGAAGTGACATGAATATCAGTTACTGTCTTAGATTCAAAATTCTTGTCTCCTTTTGGTCTGGCTGTGGCAAACC
The DNA here is from genome assembly GCA_013400655.1 of Mystacornis crossleyi. Lineage (NCBI taxonomy): Eukaryota > Metazoa > Chordata > Aves > Passeriformes > Timaliidae > Mystacornis > Mystacornis crossleyi. The sequence goes on along the minus strand of VYZQ01045636.1, from coordinate 26,068 downwards.
AGTATCAGCTTGTGCTGCTGTGCTTATGCAGCCTTGAGCATCTCTTACAATATATAAGAGAAATGAGACCACTGTATGTCCTAATTGTTGGAACAATGCACTGCCCTCCTGTGGGTTGTCATTATTTCTCCATAACAGCACTGCCAGAGGTGTAATCATCCTGCTCAGCCACTACTTCTCATCCAAGATTTAGTGTCAGCTCAACACTTCCCACTTCTTTTTCTTCTCCGCTTCTCTTCTCTTTTTCTTCTCCACTTCTCTTACTCTCTTTCTTCTCCACTTCTCCCAACACTACACTTTTAAACAAGAGCTGGCAGCTTTTGGTGTAAGTGTAATATGATTTGCCTTTGCACAGTAAATATGAGTGATTCAAGGCATTTGCATCAACACTTCTTGTTTCCAAGTGCTGATGTGTCAGCCTGCATCACTGATTCATGTAGCTCTCTCCCAGTTTCCTATTCTCACAGGATTTCTTATGGCCTCCTAAATCATTTCTTTCAGATAATGGTGGCCTTGAAATGATGAACACAGATTTCTTTTTAACTCATTGTACTTAAATTAACTGTGTTGTCTAGAAAGCAAGAACATTTCCTTGTTTCCTTCTTTCCTGTGTGTCTGTGTTAGTTCAATTATTGTATTGGCTAAAGATGTATCAAAATTAATTTAAAATGAATTCTACTTATGACTATCTTTAGTTTGCAATAAGATTCAAATATTTGAAGATATGAGGATTTGTTTTCAATATTGCATTCATCTAGACTTATGGTAGAGAAGATTTTGATATAATTTAAGCAGTTTTAGAGTTGAGTTTTGTGTTCTTGTGTCATTTGCTTAAGAAGACATTATATTCCAGTATAATCAGTTACAATACTGAAATCCAAGACTGTCAAATAAACAAAGTAAATTCCTTTTTAGGAAATGTCTAATAGGCATTAAGGGTGATGAAGAGAAGACCTTTCTTCAGAGAAACTGAGAAGACCAGCAGAAAAACTCCCTTGCCAGTAATAATTTATAGCAGTTCTTCAGAGTAGACCAGTTTGTTGGATTCTTTTGTTGTATTTTCTGAAGGGGAGGATGTTTTAGAGGGACTGGAACTGTTTTTTAGACTGTTCAAGACTAAACAAAACTATGTACAATTCATGCTTACTGTGGCCAGGTGCTTGCAGTAATGAGAGACTGAAAGCTGAGTTTTGGAAACATTTGTTTTAGCTGCTATTTTTCAGGTTAGTTGATAAATGGAATAACAATACTTTTAATAATAAATAGATAAAATTTATTTTTAGTACTTTAAGTTCTTGGCAGCCTCACAGCTGTTAGGCTGATGAAAAACAGAACATTCAGATTAAAATTTCCGTATTTAAATCTGCCAGTGTTTGAACTTTACTGTATATTTTTGATGACTTGGGAGGTTTGCTTACTAATTTGGAACTTTGCCTAATGTTTTTGTTAAAATAGAACTTTCTATCTTATAATTAATCTCCTTGTTCTGTATCTTCGTACAATAAAAGTGCAGAACAAATGAGCACTCAAAATACTAGATGTATAATGAATAGTTGGGGTTTAAACATAACTATTTTCCTGACAAGGACATGGTACTGCTATAAGCAATTGGCTGTCTTACATTATTCTTCTGCCAGGTTTCTTTTTTTTTTTTTTTTAAATAGATTACCCAATAAGAAACTGCATATAGTCATGACTTTTACAACAACACCAAATGAACTAGTTCATTTCCAAAAACATTGACTCTATTTTATTCATTGTTTATTTAAAATTCAAATTCACTGGTCTTATCTCCACTTGCACAGAGTAGGAATAAATGAATTTTCGTTATTGATTTATGAATAGGATATGCAGGGGGGGAAAAAAGAACATAGTCCCTATGCTCATGCAGAGTGCCATCTTCCTTTTCTTGATGAACCCAACCAGTGAATTTAGTCAAGGATGCAGAAGCCTAATACAGAGGTAATGGACTAGGTTTCAAGTTCAAGAGGGCCTGTGCTTCTCAAAAGGGTGTTATGGATTGAGAGCTTTAGACAAGCCCTGCCTTAGGCTCAGATTTTGGCAGTAGCTCTACTTAGGTAACCTGCACCTGAATCGCTCTGGCTTACAAGTTCTCAAGAATGCCTGAATGGCTGATACAAAATGAGTTATTTTTTAAATAGACAAGAGATTAACAGACAAAAGAACTTAAACAGAGTTACTTACTACACAGTATAAAACAAAAGAACTACTAGTAGATTACATCAAACAGTGCACAACATAAAGGTACCTCTATTATAGCTAGCACAGAAATAGTATAGATTAGAAGTCAATGTAACTTACAACCAAATTGATGATGGTGTACACAGAGTCCTTTCACTCAGCCCTCGAGACAGTAACTCAAGGCAAGTGTCCCAAACCTTGAGGAGTCATCCCCGCACATTTCCAAGGAATATGCAGAAGCTTTCTGCTTTGTGAAAGTTTGGTGTAGCTTTTATAGTATGTACAGTGAATTTTCTATTAGAAATTCCAGCTTATCTTCCTACAATCTTGCTTTCAAAGCAAGATGCTTTTTGTCTGCTGGGAGTGTCACTTCCATGGTGCCAAAATAACTCACTATGAGACAAGCTGTCCTGATTGAGTTATTTCACCAATTGGTAAATTCATGTGAGGGGGGGATGCCCTAAGTTATTGCACCAGCTAACAGGCAACAGATAAGCTCTCCTGTGGTGGAGTGGGGACAGCCTGCTACAAAGGGAGAGGACTGTTTGACTTTATTACTCATCTCTCATACACATGTGGGTTACTGTTTCTTCTGATGCTGTCTACATTCAAGGCTGGAAGGGGTTTAGCATCTCAGTCAATTAGATCTCTCATGTACAAAACTATCTTTTCTGTAATGTTACATAGAAAGCATGCGCCTAGACTAAGAAATTATTCCAGTTCTGTGGGATGTCATGTGGTTGCAGGACTTTCAAAGTACATCTAGATAGATGCATATGCATCTATCTTATTGAAGAAAACTGATGATCGTGTCTTGGGGTGACTTTATGCTGTTGTATCCCCTATCACCGCTCTATGCCCAGATGTGATCCTGAGCCTTTCTGTGCCTTTGAAACTGGGTGCAAGAGAGAGAGAAAAAAAATCTGAGCAAACTTTTCAAAATAGCTTATGCTTCAAGGACACAGAGATTAGCTGCTGCTGCTGCTGCTGCTGAGGAGCGAAGGAAGCAGCCTTTCTGCTTCTCTCGGATTTTCGGCTCTGTTTCTCCAGAGAGGGACTGAGAGTTAAGATTCTTTCTGGGACTTCGGCTTTTCTCTTCTTCTCTTCTGGACTCTTTTAACATCAGAACACCAAAACTCACTGGAAAAACTTTCCACCTTAGGCCCAGAGGGGGCCCAGGCCGACCCAGCTCTGAGGAGGACGAGAGAGACCACACCCACAGAAGGACTTTAGAATCTTCCCAGATTTTTCTCCACAGTTTTATTTTGCATTATTATTCTTTTCCTGTGTGTTTGTTAAATAAATATTTTTTTTCTTTCCTTCACTTTCCTCCGAGGAAAAAAAAATTTTTTCCCGAACCTGGTGGTGGAGGGGTGGCTGTGACCTGCCTCCTAAGAGAGGACATTCAGATTCAGATGTCCCTCTGAAATTTGTCTCAAATCGGCACAGGGGGTTGACATGTCCACTACTGCCTTATATTTTTTCAAGCAAAACTTTCTGTTTCTGAAACTGCCCAATGGCTGTCTCATAAATTTGATTCCACAATAAGATGTGATATTTTTGGTGTGGTGCCTCTCCTTATCTACTCGACTGTGCAGTGTGCCATGAAAACGTGATGCCATATTAAATGCCAGGCTGTGTTTCAGGTAGATTAATTCCATCTTCTGTAAGCATATTTGTGCAAATTATATTTTCTTGTGTGAATCTCAGTGTCATGGATTATAGTGGGTTTGTTTGCATTCTTTACTTTCTGTGAGATTAGAATAGGGAAGAACACAAAGCAGGCACCAAACTTAAAAGAATATAAAGAAATTTATGACTAGAACTAAAACTAAAAGGAATAACAAGGAATTAAAGCAAAAACAGTCTTCTTGTGGCATCAATGTCACAGCACAACAGCCGCCCGGGATGGTTTTCTGTTGGCATGTGTGAGTCCCTTCCCTCAATTATAGTTTTACCCACAACTGTTTTTGAGGGTTTAATCTTAGCAAATGGGGTATTATTTAAGGATGAGCTGTTCAAGAGCAAAAGTTCTCTTCATCTATCTCTAGGATCATCTTCATCTCTAGGAACAGAGGTTTTCTTCTTCTTCTTCCCAGGGAGCAAAGGGTCTTCACCTCATCACTAACTCTCTCTGTTCAGGCTTCTGATTGGATCATAGCCACTTCAACAATTACTTATTTCAACACAGGCATTTTTGCTCATGGCTACAGTTAGAAAGCTCTCCCCCCCATGCTTATCTCAAAATTATAAGGGGCTCTCTAATATATCATAGTCCATCACCATAGCTTTACAAAAGAATTTCAGCTTACTAGCATCTCCTCTATCTCTTCTCTCTGGGCTTCAGCTCTTTCTTCTCCACTGACTTAGGTGTCACTAATCATGGTGACTATTCATATGCCTTTGTTCTTTCCTTTCCTCTAACCTGGGAAAGTATTAGTTTCTGCAGGTTTCATCTCTCTGAGGGACTTACAGCACTGGAGGGGTTAATCTNTTTTTTTTTTTGAAGCCTCATAATTTAATTTGTTCTATATTCTGGTGTTATGTGATTGCACTTTTCCTGATAGCATCACTAACTATAGTAAGGGGCTGTGACACAACTTTATTTGGTGTCTGAAAAAAAGGCCTAAATACAGGAGTCATGTTACATCATCTTATGCAGGTCAAAGCACTGCTATGTCTTGGATGGTTATACTTACTCAAGAAAACTTCAGCAAGTGAAGAATAACATTACGTAGATTATAATAGTAGTTCCCAGCAAAAAGCAGGGATTTGCCAAAGCAGCTGCTCTGTCAAATGTCTTTGAAGAAGGCTTTTCTTCTCAAACTAAATTTGATTTAAAAAAAAGTTGCCTGAAAGAAAACCTCTTCACAAGTAGGAGTACAAACATCATGGAGCCACACTGCTATTTCTGACAAAATCGTTTTTGTAATTGGAAGCCAGTTGTCTCGTCTAAATCAGGTCTTTAGTAACTTACTCAATTGACCAGGGTTATATGTGGCTGAAAACTTCTTTGTTATGCCATTTTTAGCATTTCTTAACCTAATATACTGGAAGGCAGCTCCTTGGAAGTAGAAGGGAGACTATCACTCCTTCAGAATTTGCCCTTAAAATTTGTTTTAACTAAAATTTACTGTGTTGCATAGAAAGCATGACAGGCCCAAAATGCAGAACAATAATAACTATTTCTATCTTAATCATAGCCAGGTAATACTTTACCTACACCTAGGAGACCTTATACTGTTGGAAGGTTTGTCAGGGGAATTTTGTTCAGATACTGGAACAAGGCTCTTCACTCAGAGGGTGGTTGGGCACGGGAACAGGCTCCCCAGGGAAGAGGTCATAGCAGCAAGCCTGACAGAGCTCAAGAAGCATTTGGACAATGCTCTCGGATACATGGTGTGACTCTTAGAGCCATCTTGTGCAGAGCCAGGAGTTGGACTCAGTGGTCCTTGTGGGCCCCATCAGCATATTCTGTGATTTTGTGACTCTGTGATAAGTGAGATTTCTCTGTATTTTACTCATTCCTGTCCATTTAGCTCTGTACTGATACACTAAGCAATATTATTTGCTATGGATGATAAGATCATTGTCAGATTATAATGTGAGATTCCAAAGGGACAGTTTCCATGTTAGAGCTGAAGAAACGGTGATAAACGTAATTTATTGTTTCAGTTTTGGTTTAACAGCTCTAATGGTACTGTTTTCTGTGGACATCATCTACTAGAAGGTGAACAGAGATAATTTTTTGAAGGCTGTTGGAAAACCAAAAGGCTATGATGTCTTGCTTGGGCCACACATGACATGCAGGTGCAAGATTGAGAGAGATTTCTTGTACTCAGAGTTGTCCAGTCCTTTCAAAAACTATTTCAGAGGGAAATTAGTGAAAATATCTACAGTCTTTCAGAAAGAAATTTCTGTGTCTCCTGTAGCACTATAATTTGATAGCCACGAAAAGACTATCCAAGAACAAAAAATAAAAAAACGAAAATAAAAAATCATTTTCGTCCATGGAGGCAACCTGTACCAGTATCTCAAGATAATAAATTACATCTGATCCTAGAAGCGGCTGTGGCAGAGAAGAAGGTCAAAAGGGAAAAAGGTCCAAATAATATGTACAAACTGGAAAAAGTTCCATATGTGATAAAGTTGTCAAATATTATCAGGATGAATAAAGCCATTTAAAATGTGGAACAGAGGGAAGCTTCTTTTGGTAACAGATGTCCTTCTGAATGAATATCCTGCACTGCCTTTTGTATGAAGTAGTGTGGTAAAGTTTATCAGAGAGAAAAATTCAGCTGAAATTCCAGACAGAAATTCAGAATGTGAACCCATTCACTTTTGCTGATGTTTTGGGTTTTCAGTTCAATTTTATTTTAGCAGTACATCACAGCTTCACTTAGACTGCTATTGCTGATGTGCAAATTCCTTTTCAAAATGCTTCTTTTATTACTAGAAGCTTTTATTATATCTTCTCTACTTGACTTTGAGTATATTTTGTGATGTAAAAAGTAGGGAATTAGAGCTGGAATAATTATTTTGGTTTAAAAACCAGATTGTGGACTTCGATCAGTTAAACAGAATCCAAACATTTATTTGCCTTCTTTAAGAAACCATTATAAAATAATCCAATATTCATAACATTATGAGGCTTATTACTGCATATTACTTTTCATCACCAGATATGCAGTTATTTGCATCTCAAAAGAATGAACTGGATAGACAGAAGAAGTAGCTTTCTGATTAACACATAGGAGATTGAAGCTTGTGTTTTATATTACGTTCAGGTATTCTTGACTTACAGTCAAATTCTAAGACCACAGTGCTTTGCCACAGTATTGTCATATTTAAATCTCCTTTTCTGGGTTAGAGCATTCTTGTATCCTTTTCCGCTTTTCAAAGGTGAAGCTAGCTGTGCTTTTGATTAATGCTTTTCTCAAAGTCTCATATTTTTTTGTTTGCACCAGAGAAAATTCTCTTGTTGAATATTAATTCATTCCCTTATTTGTTTTTCTATAAACATCTTTTTCTATAAAAATACATTTTCAGATTCATTTTCTGTGGTTAAGTCCAAGCTGTGGATACAGCTTGTGTTTTCTCACCTGTGAGCTGACAAGGTTGTTGATTTTCGAGTGTTATGTTCTTCCATATATTTCATATGTAGTTTTTAATTCTGATTTATCACAAATACAGATGTTCAACTGAGACCTTTAAAACAAGTTAAAACAGACAATATTAAGCTAAAGATACTCCATTTCTTGTCAATTTTCTTCTGAATTATTGGTCATATATATTTAACATAATTCTTAACTGTTCATTGCTTTTATCTTGTTTTGTATTCTGAACAGTAAAACAGTAATATCTAATAGCATTATTACCTTACTGGTGAAACTACTATCTTTTGGTAGTAAGTATAAAACTATTAGTGTCATGAGCAGAAGAAAATGAATCAGCAGTTCAAATTTCTCTTACTGAAAATGAGAAAGCAACATTTTAGAAGGGTCCTTGCTTTCTTTTTACCTCTAACATTTAAAGTTGTAGATCTTGATGTTTGTTTCATTACATAATATATATATGTGTGTCTGTGTGTATTTATATATCTATATATATGTCTCTCTCTATATATATATACATAGCCAGAGTTTTTACTTACAGTTATAGAAAATGGATGAGTAGGTTTTTAAGTTTTAGATGAGACTGGAAGTTCAAATAGTTATGGGGACACCATTTTCATACACAAGTACTCTGTGAGGAAGATTAAGCTCATCTTGAAGTGCCTGTATCTCTGCTATATTTGCTTTAATATCCCGTAGAGCCTTGGATAGCACCTGAATTCTGTCCAATGGTATAAATAATTTGAAACATCTTGTGCTTGATTTGAAGCCCATAAAAATCAATTTCTACATCAGACTCTATTATTTATGTCTGTCCTTCTTTTCTCCTCTTTCTCTTTCCAGTAATTGAGTAACCACGGACATTTTGGAACAAGAGATTGAGATGCCAGTTCTACATATACTAAATTATGTATATAGTGGTCCTACAGACCTACTGTAGAACTTCATAGCATTCCTTGAACCAGACCATACCTTGGTCTTCCCAGGCACTGAAAATTTTATTAGTCATAACAAAAGAAAAAATAATTCATTAATTTGTTTACTATATTCATCAGTTCTTTTATGTTTACAATACAGCTTCACATTATGGTTTTTGAATGGAAGTTAGAGTTTTTCTTCCCACTTTATCCCCCTCAAGCCTGCATGGNCCTGCCCTGCCCTGCCCTTTCTTTTTTTTTTGTGAGACTGGAAACAGAAACTCATTAAGCAAAACAGAATAAAAACTTTTGAGTGGAAGTGGAAGGAGAAAGGGCCTGGACTCTTTCGCTGTGCTTAGCTAGAGTCACAAGGACCTGAATTATTCAAATGAAATGGATGAGGATTATCACTGGACGGGGCACTGACAGATGGGTGTAGGAATCTCTTCCTTTTTGCAAAAAAGAGAACCAAGCAGTGAATTCTTGGAAATTTGTACGTTGTGTCTGCCCTAGATGGCTGAATTGAATTTACCTGACGATACAACCCCCAAATCACATCCAGTGTCTTCTACACTTCCACAGAAATTCTGGGGCCTAGTAAATTTTCTACAAAATACAGAGAGCTTTTTAATTTTTTTTTTGTCAGATCACTTATGCAACTGTCTGTTGGAACATCTTTTCTGGTTGTAGAACAGTAAGAAAAAAAAGGAAAAAGTTTTCTTTAACCATGCAGCCACAGATCTTCCATCTTCATCTTTGCAGCCTCCTTTGTCCTGCTGCTCTAGAGAACTGCTAAAGTACAGTTTAAAATTAGTTATTTTAGCCATTATGGCTATAATTTAACTGGTGAGTTAGACATGTATGGACTGCTTGACCTTGCTGTAAATGCTATGTTTACATGTTTATGTGTAAGGTAAACACATATAAAACTTTACGTGGTTTTCATCTTGATTTCTTAGCTAAACTAAAAAAAAAAAAACAGCGAAGATGTCAGTCTTTCTTAAGAAACCAGCATAGCAAACTACACTACAACCCAGTTTGGAGAAGTTAAGCATTTTTAATAATTCACCAATTTGGAGCCACAAGTCTTTCCTAGAAGACCAAAATTAAAGAGCTTTTACACTCTACATTTGGGTTTGGAAGAGGAGATGGTATGTTAACTTTCTTTTGTTGCTGTAAACTCTGAATAGATATCCCTAATATTTACAGATTTACACAATTGTACTAGAGTTTCTATCTCTCTTCTGTGTATTTTCCAGTATTTTATAATTTTTTTTTCTAAGAGATAATATGTAAATCAGAAGAGAAATACATGTTCAATCAAATGGATACTTTTTTACATGAAGCCTATTTGCGCCTTTCTTTTTAATAATTAGTACATGTGCAATTTACTGTATAAATCATGACAAAAGATTAGTGAAAACTTACTTATTCAGGATTAATGCAATAAGACTAAAAAGCTGTATCTGAAATCAATGTCAATTAATCTTCTTCAAATTCAAAATGCACTTTCTAGAGAAGTACTTTAAAGCATAGAAATGGCATAAATATCATGTGGTAATGTAGATCAAGGCCAGCTTGATACATAACAAGGTTTTAAGCTTAAAGTACTAAAATACCTGAACTGAATTCTCATTCATATATAGTAAAGACAAATTGACAACAGGTATTTTTGGAATGCTTTCTGAAATTGTGTTTTCTAAATAAGATTTTACTGTCACAATAAGAGTAGCAGAATATTTAAGAAGTAGGCAATAGTTGTCCAGATTATCTAAGAGGAAGAAGTTGCCAAAACACTGCCTTGTACTAAATTTAATTTCCAAATATTTTTATGAATTTTTCAGAGTACACTTCTTCAAGATGTTATTTAGTGTGGTATATCTCACAGTACTTAAAAAGGGTATCTGGAGCTGCTTTTCTGAAGTATGGATAAATCTGTTTTGTTTAAATGAGTAGTTCCATATTTTGGCTGTTATTAGTCACTATTAGTATAGGGGGATAGAAGAACTTGTCTTATTTTCTCTTACACTTGGTAACTTTATGGGAATAACTAAGGTCAGTTATGTAGTCATTTTAGCAGCATGAAAAATTTAATTGGACAGACTTATAAGCATATCAAACTCTCCAAAGAGTGATGTCATTAGAAAAGCTGTACATGCTCAAAACATGAGGCAAATATAATCTTTCCCTGTGTTGCAGTTTAACCCCGCTCACCTGTTTGGTCAATGTCCCCAGTGGATGGGGAAGAGAACTGGGAGGGTAAAAGACAGAAAACTCATGGGCTGATATGAACATAGTTTAATAGGGAAAGTAAAAGCTGCACACACAAGCAAAGCAAAACGAGGAATCAATTCACTGATTCCCATGTGGTGTTCAGCCATCTCCAGGAGAGCAGGGCCCCACCACAGGTAATGGTGACAAATGGGAAGACACATGCCATCACTCCAAACATGCCCCACTTCCTTCTTCTCTCAGCTGTATATGCTGAGCACGATGCCGTATGGACTGGGATATTCCTTTGGTCAGTTTGGGTCACCAGTCCTGGCTGTGTCTTCTCTCACTGCACCCCCATCCTCCTCACTGATGGGGCTGTTTGAGAAGCAGAAAAGGCGTTGATGCTGTGTGAGCAGTGCTCAGCAATAATGGAAACATCCCTATGTCATCAATACTATTTTGGCCACAAATCCAAAACACAGCACTACCGGGACTGCTATAAAGAAAACTAACTATATCCCAGCCAAATCCAGTATATTGTGTTATTGAATAAGTACACATCACAAGATGATGTTGAAAACAGTATTAAAATATTTTTAATGTGTACATGGCTACTTCTGCATCATATTGCATCATCTTCATGAAGTGAAATTCATGGATGATAAAAATTCCAGTGCATCTTTGACACAAGGTTACAATGTCATATTGATCGTCAAGCTGATTAATGTTGTGTGGCAAAATGATACTTCTGTTTCTGGGAGAGAGCATAGAAGGTAAGGTATAATTAAGATCTAAAGAGATGATTTTAATCAATATTCACTCATTTACAGCTTTTTAAAACAGAAGTTAATTTCCTGAATACTGTATATGAGAATGCAGCAGAGATTTGTAACTTATTTTTGCATGCCTAACCTATGTGGGAAACATTCTCATCAAAAAAGGGATTCTTGCTGTGCTCCCAAACACAGTGAAGGTCTATGCTGCAAAAATTAGTTTTCTCCTTTTGAGTTATAATTCTACAAAACATGACAAATGTCATCTGACTGTTTACACACAGAAAAAGAAAATGGACTGGTGCATATGTTTGTCTACTTTCAGACCAGTGGGCTCAGCTCTTTATTAGCTGTATTCCTCAAAGTCAGCATTTCTGAATTAATGAGTTCTGCCTATTCCAGATAAGTGGGAATCTGTTATTCTAATAATAGTTGTTCAGATTCCCATGAAAGGAAATCTCTAAAACACTTATGGACCAAAGAACACTTATTTTCAATATTGTCAAAAAGTAGAATTCAATATTAAAATTACCTTAGGAATACACTCCCCAACAATGTGGATTGGTAAGGTTCTTTGAGATAAAGACATGAAAATTAAAAAAAGAAGTCTGAAAACTCAGTTGCTAATTTACATAGAAATCATAGATTAAGAGATGATATGGACTTAAAAAGTCTGACGTGCATGCATTTTCCTGAATAAACTGTTTATTAAGGCCTTTAAGATGTGATTCCCTGAAAGGCTCATCTTTATTCCTTGACTGCTTTCCACACAAAACCAATTTGGAAACTGTTAAATTTAGTTGAGTAACATTTATATTAACATGCAGTACTAGCCCCTTCTTGTAGTTAAAAAACTGTCATGCCACTTTAGACTGCTGGAATCCTCTCATTTAGAGACATATCCTGGTGAGGTATATGTAAGCTGCTGTTTGGAAATCCAAGAAGCAAAGCATAAGGTGACATCAGCACAGACAGTTAAGAAGCATAACAGAAGGGTGGAGGTGTTTGTTTATTTTTCTTATACAAGTTTGTTTGTATGTTTCTTATTTAATTATATATTGTTTGTCCTTCTTATTCTCTAAATAGCTACCTGCAATGTTGAATTATGGCCTGCACTATTGTCTACAAAGCAGAAAATTTATTTGGAATATAGGCAGTGGATGACAGTGGAATAGAGTAATGCAAATAGAAAAGCAGAGGTTAATTAACCTACCTGTGGTATTAAGGCAGAATTGTTTGTTGGAAGGAGAATAGGAGGAAGGAGTAGGAATGGAGGAGAGCTGAAGAGGCTTTCTGCCTACTGAACGGCTGAGGCTGTGCTCAAGGTGTGAATGAATGGTAGTGTTACTGGGCTGGTAGCAGCAGAGATAGAATGAGCTGACAAGTGCAGTTGTGTTGTTAGATTGAAGTACCTTTAAACCAAGTCTAGGAGTGTCTATCTATTTGATCAGAATGATTGCTGTTTTATATAGGAGAACTGTGTAGCATTTTCTCCCTTTAATTCAGGTAAGCTTCTGTTGGGGTTTGTTAGGATCATTTTCAGTTCTTCTCCTAGAACCTGTCTTTTCTCTTATGCCCAATTAGAAGCAATGAAACTACTTTTAAGTGAATGACAATGACTTAAAATGGAGCAGAATGTTTCTTCCATGAATTCAACACTGGCAGACTAGTTATGTATTTCAGCATTTGTGAATAATTTTGAAAACATCTTTGCTTACTTTCATATATATATTCTGAGTTTTGATAACCTCTCTTTTGCTAGCTATTATATTGTACATATATTGTCAGCAGTCTCTGCAGCTGAGATCTCTGATGAAAAAGAGATTTGTCTCATGTTCATATGTCTTATAAGTATAGTTACATGGAGTATAATTCAGCTTTAAATTAGGAACTCCAGAACTGCCTTTGCTATGTTTTTACCCTCACAAATATTCCACTGAATCATGCCTAGCATACATGTTACTGAAACCTCAGTAACTGTTGTGGCAGAATTCAAAGTGCATGGTGAAATATAATTGTTGTTCAAGAATGTTGTAACACTGACTGTGGGCAGAACTTGTTCATAAATTATTTGAATAGTGAAAAAAAATTGTATTGGGGAGAAAAAAAGTCTTTAAACTAATGAATATTCATGAGAAATGTGACTTGTGGCATACAGTTTGTGTATAAACATTGGAGGGTCTTTCAATTTTGATCTCTTGAGGTTGTAGCTGTTGGCCATTTCTGTTCATTAATCTCATCCTGCCTGAGAAAGCTCTGTTGACATGGAAGGAAACTTACAGTTGGCTGTAATACAAGTCAAAGCCACACTCTGGAAATTAACCTGGTTGTGATATGGAATTCTTAGTCATAACAGCATTCTCTCTGTAATGGAGCAAGCATGAACCAGTGATAAATAGCACATGTCACTGGCATGCTTTCACCGCTAGGGAGAGTGTGAAGAAACACCGTGGATCCTCTGGGGTTGAGACACGGCTGTCCTGGTGGCAACAGCTTTTGCGGGGCACACCCTCTGCTGGGTGGATGGGGAGCAGTGGGTATGCAGAGGTATAACTCAGAAAATGGAGCATGCTGAGGGAAGAACCATCAGTCAGGCTGTAGAAAGGTTTGAGAAGTTGGGGAAATCTTCAGTGTGCTACTCCTGGAGGACTGATGTCCTTTGCTTACACAGGGACACATACCTCTGCATGTCTTCCAAAGCTATTAACTCTTTCCTGGAGTTCAAATTCTCTCCCGAATTCGGCTTTTTTCTTTCTCTTTTTAATATTTTTTTCTCTTGCTTATTTTTGTGTGAAGTATAAAATCAGTAAGATATCATGATGCTCTTACCTTCCCATTTCATGCATCCATGTTTCTACAAATTCCTTTAACCTGGATTCCTGGGGTTTTTTTCCTAAAAATTATCTGTCTAGATTCATTTACTATAATCTCTCTTCTTGTTGTCTACGTAAAAAGAACAACCTAGAGATCTTCTTGATCAAATACATAACTGGTTTATTTTAGGGTTTCTATGTTAGATGACATTTATCCAAACATTATAATGCTAAAGTCTTGAAACCTGACAGTAACACAGCTTGACAATGTCCTTCATACAAATAATGTCAATAACTTGCACCTGTGACTGGAGCTTTGTTAGTTCAAATTTATTCACTTATGATTCCTTGAAAAGAAGTCAAAGAAAAAAAAAAACATGTGTCTTTTTAAAATATAAAAAGAAAGATAATGACAAAAAAACCCACCCCACCTTGTTCTTCCACAAGTACAGAAAACGTGTGATCCTTATATACATATTTTATATTATGGAAAAAAGGGGCCAATGAAGTTGCAAGCATGAGCAGCCACTCCTTTTTTTTTTTTTTTTAAGTGATAAACTACAATCTTTTACACTTGACCTTTTATTGAATAATAATTATTTGCTTCATCCAAGATAAATTCCTTCCCAAACTCCCTTTTTAGGTCTGACTTATTAATTTATAAATAGTATAATTCCCTACTAACCCTCAAAGTGCATAGGATCTTTTAATATACCACAGGAATTTTACTAATTTCTTTGATTTTATTAAGTCTCTCTGTCTTCATTAATGAGATAGATATTCTCATTATAGATAGATCCTGTCTGTGATGTGGTGAGTTGAAATGAAGAGTTACAGTATGTTTATGCAAAGATGTGCAGAAACACAGAATCATCACAGAATGGCTTAGAGGGGCCTTAAAGATCTTTTCTAGTTCCAACCCTCCATCCATGGACAGGGATGACATCAACTATACCAGCTTGATCAAAGCCCCATCCAACTCGGCCTTGAACTATTCCCGAGGTGAGGCATCCACAACTCCTCTGGAGTTGCAACTGCCTGTTGCAGTGCCTTTGGGTAAGAATTTCTAAGCTAATATAATCTAATCTTAAGTCTCTCCTCTCTTAGTTTAAAAATGTTCCCCCTTGTCCTATCACTATATGTCCATGTAAGAAGTCCCTCTCCCTCTATTTTATAATCCCCTTTTCAGTTCTGAAAGGCTGCAGTGAAGTCTCCCTGGAGCATTGTCCTCTCCATGCTGAACATGCCCTGTTCTTTCAGCCNCTCTGGAGTTGCAACTGCCTGTTGCAGTGCCTTTGGGTAAGAATTTCTAAGCTAATATAATCTAATCTTAAGTCTCTCCTCTCTTAGTTTAAAAATGTTCCCCCTTGTCCTATCACTATATGTCCATGTAAGAAGTCCCTCTCCCTCTATTTTATAATCCCCTTTTCAGTTCTGAAAGGCTGCAGTGAAGTCTCCCTGGAGCATTGTCCTCTCCATGCTGAACGTGCCCTGTTCTTTCAGCCTGTTCATAGGAGAGGTGCTCCAGCACTTTAATCATCTTTGGGACCACCTGTGGACCTACTCTAACAGATTCATCTCTTTCATCTGCTGGGACCCTAGAGCTGGATACGGTGCTCCAAGTGGGGTCTCATCAGGGCTGAGTAGAGGGGGAGAATCACTTCCATTGACCTCCTGGCATGCTGCTTTTAATAAAGCCCAGGATGTATTTAGTCTTCTGGGCTGAAAGTGCACATTGGCACGTAATGTCCAGCTTTTCTTCCAAAAGAACATCCAAGTCCTTGTCCACAGGTCTCCTCTCAGTGTGTTCTTCTCCCAGTCTTTACTCATGCCTGAGACAGCCCTGACCCAGGTAGAGGACCTTGCACTTGTACTTGTTCCCATGAGCCCAATTCTCAAATTTGTCCAGGTCCCTCCAGGTGTAATCCTGTCCTTCAATTGTCTCAACTGCACTTCTCAGCTTTATGTCATCTGCAGACTTGCTGATCTCACTGTGTCATTGATCAAGATGTTAACACCGGTCCTAAGGCCAAGCATCATATATATTAATGGTATGGCATCTCTTTACACTTGCCGATCCAGATTTGGGAAATTGAAAAGATCTAAGATTGAAATTCTGGGGCATTGATACAAAACATCTGTATAAAAGAATGAATTAATGCTTTCCATAATTCCTTTACTAGGGAACAAAAAGACTTTTTTATAATCTCTTTCTGTATCTTCAATCTGCATCAACAGAATTTATTTTAAGATTTTGAAATGTAGAATAAAATTCATAGTTTATATTAGTAAATTTGAAAATATGATAAGATTTGTGTTCTTTCCATATGGACTCTTAAGTCTACATGAATTTATGTATGAATTCAGACAAAAGCTCCATTTAAGCTAAAATAATGTCCATACAACTGACAATAGAAACAGCTTTACTGCCTTTATGATTGGTTTGCATGTAGGCAGTT
>VYZQ01045635.1:632-14020 GCA_013400655.1 Mystacornis crossleyi | reverse complement strand
GGGGGAGCGTTCTGCTCCAGGGGTAGTTCTGGGAGGGAGCATGAGTCGTGCCCGTAATATCACATGTGTCCTGAGTCCATTATTCTAAGTTAAGGGTCGATCCTTTCCCTGGTTCCGTTCCCTGGATCCGTGCCCGGGTTCATTATCAGTAGGCTTTCTAGCAGTCCCTGCTGCAGATAAGCGCAGGAGTTTTTAACATCAAAGCTGTTCTCATTTAGAAAAGAGTTACAGGGTTTTGTAACCCATAATGAAAGCTGCTCCAATGTGGAGAATATGCAGCAATATATTTAAGCTGTATCCACGCTCCCGGGACTCCCTTGGTCACAGGATACTCACAGCTCCGTGGTCCTTCATGCAGCGAACTGACCTAACCTTATAGGTTGTGCAGGCGTCTTGCTCTCCATCGGATTGTGGGCCGCAAAAAAGTCCCCTGTCGTCATAGCAGTGTCTGAGCTCTGCTCTCTGCCTGCAGTTGAGGGGTCCAGGGCTGTAAGCGTGAGTTGCAGTCTCTTGATTGCAATCTGATATCCCATTGTTCTGGGTCCGTGGGGGTTCGTTGCTGGTCACAGTCCTCCTCCTCACCATAATCCGAGATCCCATCGTTGGGCGCCAGATGTTGTGATAATGAGTGATGCAGAGTCCCCAGGCAGGTGCAAAGGAGAGCCTGTTTATTCCAAAAACCCGGCTTTTTTAAGCAGTTAGCTGGTTATCTGTTTACATAGTTTTAAGGCACAGTAAATGTAATTCAACCAACCACTGTACACCACGGTGCAAGCACGCGATGATCACACAGCATGCTTTTCTACCCTTAATTCAGTTGTGTCTCTTTCCCAAAGTCCTTTTCTACTTAGCTGAAGTAACAGGCCTGAGACATGATTTTACAAAGGCAACAAGCCTTCATGCAACAGAGTCGCCCCAGCCCAGCCACTCTGG
The DNA here is from genome assembly GCA_013400655.1 of Mystacornis crossleyi. Taxonomy (NCBI): domain Eukaryota; kingdom Metazoa; phylum Chordata; class Aves; order Passeriformes; family Timaliidae; genus Mystacornis; species Mystacornis crossleyi. The sequence goes on along the minus strand of VYZQ01045635.1, from coordinate 13,087 downwards.
CTTGACTGCTCCTGTTATCTCCTGCTGTGAGAAAGGCAAAGTCCCTCCATGGGTTCTGGCCCTAACTGAGTTTCCAGCCACCACTGGAGCATGCCAGCTACCTTTCTCAGCAAAGCTCTGCTGCCAGAGAGAGGAGGAGCAGGGGGAACACTTGACACCACCTTTCCTTTTTTCCTTCTAACCCTATGCTTGGCTGCAGAGTGGCATCTTGGGGGAAGGTGTCCCTGGCATTTTTGGTCTCTCTTCGTTCTGGACAGTCCGTGAGATTTAGCAGTTTTGTATCTGATGGTTACTTGCTATTATTTCTTGCATATTGCTGTTCTGCTTCTTAGTAAACTGTTCTTTTTTCACTTATATCTATTTGTATCCATTCCTTATTGGTGGAAAGGGGTTGGTTGAGCCTGTAAAGGAAGGCAACTCATTCCAGAGTGTTCTCATTTAAATTGTCTCAAATTAAGACAGTAGAGAGTTTAGTTTATAACAGGAGAAGAATGTGTTTCCCCCCTTCTAATTCTCAAAAATTACCATTGGGTAACTCAGTACATAATTCTGTGTTAGTCTTGGAGTAAAGCGTAGTCAAATAATAAAACTTGAATAAGCAAAAATAATTGTTTAATGAAGTTACAGACTGAATTCCTCTTAAAATTATGAATTTAATTATTTATTGCTTAAGCTGACATAGGAAGCTCTGTGTAATACAACATGAATGAAAATGTTAGTTGTATCAGATGGGCCTTTTCCCACTTTAAAAAAACATTTGCCTGTGCAGAGACATTTTCACACCTTTAGTAGCTGCAGCTGTTCTTCTTGATTGTTTTTCTGCAACACATGGGAAGAGTAGTGACTGCAAAACCCAGTGCATACCTACTTGCATAATTTATTATTATAGGCTTTTCTTCTCCCTCTTTTGTTCTTTCAGCAGCATGCAGGACTGAGGCTCACAGCAGTGTCCCAGTTTCTCAGATGGCAACAGTCTTCTTCCACTGATGTCTGGTTTCCACATCTGGTGAACAAACACTGTAGTCTTACAGTGCTATAGTTTTTACATGACCTTTCATGCCATGATGTAATAATTGTTTAAACTTGCTTGTTATAATCCTGAAGGTTCATGCCTGCGTTCATGCCTGCATTCATGCCCTGATAACTAAGTCCACCTTTTTAGGTTTGCAAGGAAAACTCTCATTTAAACTGTGATGCCATAAGGCCAAAAAGTTAGATTTGCTCACTCTGCACAGGGCCTTTGCCTCTAACTGAGACATTCTGACATGCTGATGCACTAACAAGTTGCCTAGAAGGCTTACCTGGAAATACTTGCATCAAAACATATATTTACAAACATGGTTGGGAAATGTGTTAGATTACAATGCACCAGAACCTTGTTTTCTTATTAATTATTTGCCCATGAAAGCACTCAGTAGCTCCAACTACTTCAAGCACAGATTGAAAGTATGGCTGGATTAAATCTGTTATTTTCTGTAGAGCAGAATGTTTTCTTTGTGAGAAGGTACCCTGAGTACACATCCTATCATAACTATTAAGCTTTCAAAACAGAGGTGACAGTGGTGGTGGTAGATTGGCAGGGAAAGGCCTGGATGTTGTCATCATCATCTGCCCTGGCTCAGCAGGAGAAGAACCAGCCAGACGTGACCCTGGGCAGATAGCCTGGGTGACTAGTGCAACAGTAAGGTGACAGGGTTCCCCAGACCTCCAAAGAGGCTCTAAAGTCAGGTGCAATGAACAAGTCAATTCCTACTCAGAAATTTTTCCTCCCTTTAAGATCAAATATCTTGTAATATACAGTAACTTTGTTTCATTTTATTGTATCTTGAACATTTCTGAGTTGCAACTTAATTCCAGTCAATATATCAATATTGTCATCATATAGATAATATATATTGATAATGTATTGTGATCATACATTATCAATATTATTATATAATATCATTAATATTGCAAAATTAACTCCAGGTCAGTACGAGTCCAAATGTCAAAGCCTCATCTTTTGGATGTGAGCAATTCTACTGAGAAACTCAAATATAAATAAAATAAATATAAATAAGGGGAATGCTGACTCTGAGGAACTTTTATTCCAAAAGCATTGCACACCCTTACTTAAAGGGCAAAATAAGGCTGACAGTTGCAGATTTGAGCATGAGTTGTAAGGCATCAAGAGAAAGAAATTTGGAATGCCAACCTGCTGTTAAATATAAGCTGGGCTTCTACTTTGATTTGAAACAATGAAGTATACATAGCTTGAAGTTTGTTGCACCTCCTCCCTTAACATGTCACAACATCACAACAAAGTGTAACATAAGAGTTGATTTTTATGAAATATGTTCAGGATGTGAATTCAACTTGACTTCTTTTTTTCATTGGTATCACTCTTGTAAATGCCATAGTAGACAGTGGAATCTGTGCCTGGGTGGTGCAGGTGGTAAACCTTCCTTTTCTTTCCACATCCTTGATTATTACATATCACCCATCAAGCACAATTTTTGAAAGTCCTAGGCCCTAAGTTAACAGGTATTCTTGTTTTGTTTGATCCTTTCCATTAACATGTGGAAATTAATTCTGTATCTGGAATTTAGAATCAAATTATCTCAGTAAATGTGTATTGATACCTTTAATAGTTCAGTAGAGGAGTGGGTGGGGCAGGAAGAAAAGACAGAAACATAGCTATTTATATCCCTGTTGAGATGACTAAAGATAGAAATCTGCAAAAAACCCGCTTAAATTCAAATTCCAGGTCACATATTTAGCTGCTATGGGATAGCAAAATTAGTAACCCCTTCAACACTATCTAAGAGATATCATGGGACTGGTATGCCAGAGAACTTATATTAGTGAGAAATCTGAATATAGTTTAAGTACTCAATTTTAAAAACATAATGGTAGCCCTTTCAAAGAGGAGAGAAGTTATAATGGTATCCCTACACATGCATCTTCCTGCGTCTGCACTAGAATAAATACCAGGACTGTAATTAATATCGTAGAGCCTTTGCACACTGAAACTTTAAAAATACCTTAATATCAGTTATCTCCACAGAAGTTTGCTTCTTGACTTCACCCCCCCCCCCGCCCCCCATTTCATGTTTTTTTCCCCTACATTGAGATGGAGCACAGCCGACATAATCTATCTTCCTCCTCAGTCCAACTTGAGTATAGAGCATTCTTTTTGCTGGAATTAATTAAGTAACTTAAGCCGTCAGTGCTGTTCACAGCAGACAGAAGCAGGAGAAAAAAAGGTTCTGCTTCTGGGGTCTGTTAATTATTAAACAGCTTGCTAGCAGGCTCAGCTCCTTCACTGACTGTTCCTATGAGCCACTAGCAGAAGCGATGTAGGTCAGCCTCTTCTGGAAGTATGTAGAAATTTAATATGTTTGCATACAAAATGACCACCTGAAAGAAAATAAGTACTTGGCCCAGCTTCTGTCACATTTCACAGAAAATAAGGAGTGACACACTTTTAATGTCAAGATTCCTATGCTTGGTTGAACTTGTAACATCTGATGAATTGAAGGCACCCAGGAAGCCTGTCAGTTTCATCAGTTTCAACACAGGGTCTATGTTAGTTTTGTGTTTTCAGAAGTTGTAAGGGGGAAAGCAAGGAGGCAAAGGCAGATGAACCAAAGGCAAAACACTTCAGACTTTGATTTTGTCTTAGGTTACAATGTAAGATGTAACCAAAAGTATGTATTCTATCACTATCTGTTAAAACCACGTGGCGCAATGATCTCTATCTCTTCCATGACTCATCCCTGATAGCTCTCTCCAGAGAGATATCTTCTGTTAATGGGTTATCAAGCCTCACTGCATGACTCATAAAATTCCATCATCCCATTGTGAGATGCTCCACCCAGGGGGAGGAACCAAGCATTCCTACCTGGATATAATCTGAGGTTTGGAATACCACACTCAGCCCTTACCTACTGGATTCCCAGAGGACAAGAGCTGTATAACCACCAACGGACCTTCAGAAAAAGACCAGACCCTTCTACAAGATCACCGCTTCAACAGGGCCACTTCATCTGGGCTGCTACCACCACTGACTAACAGGGTGTCAGGTTATATCCTGACTCTGTCAGTGTTGCTGTACTATTGCATTTATTTCAATTTTCCTATTAAATTATAATTCTGACTTGTGATCTCCCACTGGTTTGTTTTCAAACTAGTACAGATGTCAAACTCTGAAACTTTACTTTTTTTCTTTTCATGAGCTATACATTTAACCAGCTATTATTATCATTAAAATAAAACTAGTACAAATACAATGGAATAGGTATTAAAATGTAAAACTGTATTTTTATGGGGAAAGATAAGCACATGGCAGCACAAAGGAGCACATAGCGGCACAGACCCTGGGAGGTGGAGGTATCACGCGGCAGACCCCTACATAGAGGAGCCTGCTGGAAGCTGTCAGATGGGTGAACAGTGCATGATCATCCCCTAGAAGGACATTTAGAAGGTGCTTTGCTGACATGGCGATGTCTGATACGTTTTTTGGTGAGAATTACCATGTAAGGAAATACCGTGCCTTAAAGAAATGTATAAAACCAGCTCGTTCCTTTGAATAAATGATTCAGATCCAGGAACCACAATCAGATTAAGTCTGAATTTCAATCACCGACATATTTGTATTGTGAAAGTGATGTAAGAGTCAAGTTAGGGACTTGGACACCTTAAAATACATGTGTAGACACTGCAATTTCCCTCCAGATAACAACACATCTGACAATATTTTGTTCTATGAATGACCTCCTGTAAGAGTTATTTCCAAAATGTAATAAAGATGATGTTTCATCAATTGGTAAATATTTGTTTCCATGTCAGGACTCTGTACTTAATCTTACCCCAAATAAAAAAGGACAAAACCGTCCTTTTAACCACTCGGCTACATCAGATACTTTATTTTTCTGTTAATGAAAAATATGTTTTCCCCTTAATTAAATCAACCCGTTCAAAAAATTGCTTACAACAATCTGCATCTCATTCTGAGTATGTTACTACTGCAAACCAGTCTGAATTATAATGCTTTCAAGAGCAGTAATTTTTCTACCTGAAAACATCTTTGCCTATTCTCTTTAAAGAATATTTAATATTTTTTTCATGCTGTTTTTATCCTCTCCTAAATTTATAAATAGCTAGCAATTAATACAAACTATATGCTTGGAAGATGCATAATGTATCAATAAGAATTACAAGCTTGAAATCAAGTATGTGTGTATTTCACAGCTGACTGCATAAAATAATTTTTTTCAACATGATGGACACTTGAAATAACCTATTTTATCTTGCAGAAGATTTTTTTGGAAACATACTCTACATCATCAGGGAAAGGGAAGAGAGAAATAGCAGGGCAGAGCTGTAGTCTTCTCTGAGAAGAAGAATGGACCTGCTATGATGTATTTATAAAGCACCTTAGACAGAGGAGCTCTTTGGCAGAGACCCCAAAGAACCATGTTATTAAAACCACAAAGTGAGAAGGGTGTTTCTCTGTCACGGGCTGTGTCTCTCCTGGAGCTGTCCCTCCGGTGACCCGGCTCCCTGTTCCCCGCCGACACCGGGACAGGTACGGCTCAGTCTGCTGGCAGACCTAACCGATCCTGTGGGTTCTTTTCCTTGTCCCTCGGATTCACTCTCAGGCTGAGCACACTCACATGCATACGACAAAGGCAAGGAGGAAAGGAGGACTCTGTGAGGGGATTGCCAACGGAGTTTATTAGATGCCCTGGCTGGACCTCCTCACCCCAGGGAATCTGCCTCAGCAGAGCCCTGAACAACGCAAGAATATAGACTTTTATAGAGGGGCGGGGAAAGGGATAGGAGGCGAGGAAGGTCCAATGGGAAAGGTCCAGGGAGTGGCCTGAGGGAAGAGGGACATTCCCGGGATCCAATCCTCCGGAGAGGGGAGGGACCTCCCTGAGATCCAGCCAATCACTCAACGCCCAGCCAAGCACTTTCTAGAAGCCAGGCTGGGCCCCGAGATGACAGGCATGTCTCCCAGGGAGGGGGAAGGCTAGGGACACGCCTGTGGGGAGGAGCAAACGCGGTACATAACAATTTGGGAATATAGGAAGGGGTACATGGAACAAACCAACTGGAGTGAAACATATAAAACACAAACATACAACACCGCTACATTTCTCATTCCAAAAATGAGAAATTACATGAAGGTTTAACTGAGTGGAGCTGTGCCCCACAGCCTATTTACTAGAGAAAGGTAGTGTGTTATGATAAATGGTGTTCGAACACAAATTTTAGAGGAAAGCTGCGAGCAAAAGAGTGCTGATATCAATGTACCACAGACAAATCTGTGTCACTCTGGCTATTTTTCAAATAGCCCATTGTTAAAGAATCATACCTGATACTTGTATTTCTTTTTAAAGGTGAGTAATTTTCTGCTTTCTTCTACCATTTTCTCTCCACAATTTTCTTTGGTTTTTCAAGTTGATTGACAGGTCATACTGTCACAGTAATTTAGAACAGAAATATCTGTTATGCTCTCTGCACACTGCATTGCACTTCACATGACATTTCCTTTTGACACCATGTCAAACTGACCTTTGCTTCTCCATCATGGGGACTGAAATGAAAGGAAGGTTTTGAAGCTATATATTGAGATTATCTGGTAATGAAATCTGTGATTCTTTTCCCTGTGTTAATGTATTTCTCCCACCATCCCCAAGCCTGATCTACATTACAAAATTTGCAGCTGGGGAGTACCTATACATGGTAATGTGACCCAGTCAAAATGGTGTTTCTACCTTTGAATTAACACAAACTTATTGCCCTTACTGTGCTTGCTCCTGGTATATGCAATGCTTACAGATATTCAGTTGTCCATGCCCACCGCAGCATGCCTCTGCACTTCTGCGCCTTGTCTCACAACACTGAATTCTTTAAACAACTCTTGAAACAGTTTGGAAACTCAATGACATTATGTGACAACATGTCTGTCTTCATCCTCTCATATCTTCACACACACACATCCCTCCTTTAAAAATCTGTCTTTACTTTCCAATTTGTGTGTGAACAGAAAAGTCTCTTTTCACATTAAAAGATACAGTCTCTGATTATTCTGATACTGCCTGATCTGCCCATATGGATACTTTTGGATATTTGTGTGGCTATGGGAAGAGACCTGTGATCTGATAGCCAAGTTATGGGGTTAGCAGAGAAGCAGAGAAGCAGAACAAATGTTAGAAAGCAGCAGTCAACAGAAAAAGAGGTCTGCAGCAGGCTGACTGTGGGTCAAGTCTCTAAAGCAGATGTGAAGCTATCCCCAGTTCAGATTCCCTTTATGACAAGGTGCACAGGGGACATGTACTCCAGACATGATAAGAAATGCACCTTTTCTTGGCTCTTTTCCATGGATATCTCATGAACACGCAAATAACACTGTGTCTGTGTGAAGCATGATGCCAGGGAAACGCAACTGGTATTTCAAAGATCAAGTTGTGTTCACAGGAACCAAGATGAGAGAAGGAGGGAAGGCAATAGGGAGGGAAACTCAGTTAATTTCAACTATGCATTTCCTGATGCATGTGTTTTTAATTCATGTCAGCATTCTAACTCTTCCCACGTGATTTGAAAGTTCTGCATTCACAGGTAGTCTCAGAGCAAAGGAATACAGGATCCTAAAGTAGGGATTTAATCTTGCAAAAATATATTAGTAATGTAATAAAGTAATATAAGGCTATGTAGAAGAACTGAATCAGCTACAAAACAGCAGGATCCTAGAAAACTGTCACATGGCTAAGAAAGAACAAGAAAGGTACCTTTACATTATAGTCTGCCTCTAACAGGAGCATAGCTCATGCAGGTTGATGAACTCTTGTGTGTAATAGTGATTCCCTTGCTTCCTCTCCTTTTTTTCTTTATAAGGAGAAAAATGTAAATGTGCCAAAGACAATGTCTCATTCACAAATGAATTCTCTGTGACAGTGCTGGGGTACTCCTCATGCTAGATCTCAGCCAAGTCGACCCAGGCCCATTTTACCTGTGCAAGTGAAGACAAATACAACTCTTCTCATACACAGATACAGAATAATCTTTGAGTATTTTCCTCGAGGAATACAACAAGTAGAATATTTTCACAGCAAATTATTTTCATTACTACTTGAATAGAGTGCTGAAATATGTTTTCTGTGTTTTAAAAAATCTGCATTACAGTAACATTTTTACAATATGATTTTTCATAGATTTAGCTTACTTACCATATTTATGCTGATCCACAATGGATGGTTGCATAGAAATCCTCATTTTAATTCCATAATTTCTTAAGTTAAAACATGAATGCAAAATTCATCTCTTTCCTGGCGAAATTCAGTGGTTTAAATACAGTTATTCATCACAGTATAATGATTATAGACAAAATATTATCATTATAACCCAGCAAGAGATACGTAACAGATTAACAGAGATCTGTATAAATGATGAGGCATGACAAGGATGTTTTCTCTCAGCCAAAAGCATCCTGTATCTATTTAAATGGCACCTGTATCTTTTTTAGAAGCTACCTCTTCTTTTTCTTTTAGCCCAGGCTAAAAGAGATGTATGGGCAGGGGCCCAAAAACAATTGGGACCATCTCCTTACCCCTAGTGAGGGTAAGGAGGCTCTGCAGGCAGCCTTTCCAGAAACTTAAAGCTCATCCTAAGAGACTCTTTATTTCACAAGCCAGCCAATGCTCCTCTTCTCTGAAGTTCCCTGCAATTCATCTACAGTTGCATTCCATGGAACAGTAATTTTTTCTGTTTATGCATCAGAGGAGTCCAAAATGGCATGCTTCAAATCCCTGTCATATTTCCAGTGCACTGACCAGGTCAGTCCTCAGCTAGACACAACCTTACTTAACAGGCTGTTTTTACACATATACCCATTGCCTTATTGTGACTTTGCCCAGCCCTAAATGTCTTTTCTTTGTTCTTGGGACTGCTGGCTTCCAGAAGAAGTCTGGCAACGTCTTTTTTAGTATCAAAGCAATACTGTCTGGTGTTTTGTATTGAAGGGCTGGATTTAGTATATTTGCAGTTAGACTCCTTCTATTTCCTTCTTCCTGCCTTTCCTGTGCTCCTCACACAGGTCCTGGCTGTGACATACAGCAGAAAACACCTAGGGCAAATTGGAATGTTTAAGCATTTGATATTCTGCCCCTTTGAGTGTCCAGGGGTAGTACTTTCCTTTGAGATCCATGGGACTGCACAGTAGTGTCTGTGGGTCCTCGCTTCAAAATATCTTAGCCAGGGTTGATCTCCTTCCATCACACGGCTATGGCAAGGGCATGGGAGTTGTTCTTCTACTCCATAGTGCTCTATAGCATCAAAAAAATCCTCAAAGTGTACCAATCTCTTGGGTCATCTGCAGTACATCACTGCTGATTGTTGTGATATTAGACATTTTAATTGTATGAATGAATGGAAGTCCACTGGTTACCTGCTAAGCAAAATAGGCATAAGCATGGAAGTTATGGAACAATAACATGGCTTGAAAATTCCTTATATGGACATAAGCCTAGAGTCCTTAGGAGTGATGTCTTTTAATTTTCATTATGTTTTAGCATTAAAACCCAATAGAGAGGAACAGAATAATTCATCAAAAGCCTAGATAAATGAACAAAGAACATCTTCCAGATCTGACTGTGCCAGCAAAAGACGTTGTGTTGCAGTGGGGTCTCCGCAATCCTCCCAGGAGACAGCCGGGGCCTGCGGAAAGAATCAGGAGCAATATTTTTGATAGATGTTCATAGATGTTCTTTATTCTCCCAGCCACCTCATGGCTGGAGGCTCCAGCACAGACTACTATAGACTCTCCAGAATCATGTGAACACCCACCTAAGTACAGGATTCTTGGACGGGGTACATTTGAAATGGCCAATAGGAACAGGACCTGGGCATATTAGCAGGGAGCAAGAAACCCCGTGCCCAGACCATGCTTTTCATCCCAGGGCATGTTCCCATCCCAGGACCCCTCCCCCCAGGGCGGGAAACCTCCACAATATTGCACCCAATAGCAATCTCTCAACTATTTTTTGCAAGAACTACTGGCAAAGCTTTTAGAGTGAGAGCCCTAGTTACTTACCAAGACCCTACCTATGAATATTTACTATTTCAGCTGTTCCAGCTAATGCAGGTGTGTTTGTATATTTGTGTTCTTTTTATTGAATAAATTGGCTTACCAAAAGGATGGTATTCTGTGGTAGGTATGCGATATCAGCTGTGATGCTGAGCAGGGAGCCATAGTTTCCTCCACCAGTAAGAGCAATGTGCAGGGTATTCTACTAGTTGTCAGCCTGGGTTAATGGATGATGCACAGAGAAGCAAAGAGGATTTGGATGAAGAGGTGTCCTGTCCACAGCTGAAGTGTTATCTTGGAGCTCTGCAGCAACTGAATTCATGCTGTGCTTGTGCTACAGCCTGGGAGCATGGCATCCAGGAGTGCAACAGGGGAGGGCAAGCCTCTACACACTTGCCATGTTTAATGAATTGGTATTGGGCTTTTTGCCTTCAGAGAAAGTAGGCATGGGAAAGAATTAAAAACGATGTCTACTTTTCTGCTCACCTACTGAGTCAAGATTATGAAGAATTAAACTTTAGCCAGGAGTTAGAAGCAATTTGTACTAATTGAACCAAAAGATAAGTTAATGAAGAATTAGAAATTTAGCCAAGAAGTATAGTGCTATTCATTATTATGCATCTGTCTTAAACTTTATTTATAATAAATTAACAGTCATAAGAACAAAAGAAGCTGATAGAATTATAACTAGCACCTAGGTTGCATGATCAAATACCAGCAGGAGGTACAGGCCGTCACCAGGAGGCTTGCTGAGGCTTGCCCACAATAGAAGGTAGAAAGTTCATGATGATGAAGACCTCCCTGACTTCATCTTTCAAGACCACTGACTCACATCAAGACCACTGCCCAAATTAAGAAAAGAACTGCGCACACATAAAGGACTAATAGCCTCATTTTAATGGGAAGTGGGAATGGGAGGTGCTGGAGATATGCATATGATTAATATGTAACACTTTGTGAAATAAATAGAGAGCAAATAACCTTGTAAGGGCGGACACATCTTTAGGAGATAACTCCCGTGTTGCCTGCTGGCGCCTGAATAAACATACCACTTTCTAACTTTAATTAGTTAGAGGGTTTTTTGTCCGTGAATATCGGTCTTTAACTGACAACTCACTATGATTGAAGTTAAACTACAGAACTAGAGAATTAAATACTGTAGGTTTTTTTATTAGAATTTTCTTTTTTATCACAGTAACTTTAACAAACAATGGCAAAAATGGTATCAGAAATATTTAATCTCATATCAAAACTATCTTAAATCACTTCATGTATTTCACTGCATAAAGCCTGCATAGATTTTGTCATAAAATCACAAAATAGCATCATAGTTATGCCTATTCGTATTTTAACGATGATATCCTAAAAATCCATTGCATAAAGCCAATCATAATACTTTAACAGAAAGGATCTAATAAAAATTTTTTTCACTTTGCAGGAGAGGCAAGAAAGCATACCAGCCATTTCCATTTCATATTAGTTTCAGCTGCTCCAGATTTGGTTATGGTATATAAATGCTACTATACCTCTATTATCCTGATGTGTTAATTTTTTGTCTTAATATAGCAATTGGTACACTAATAATACTAGTAAGTATGCTAATTGACTGGTTCTACATTTAGAGGTATTTTGAAATATTTATACATATAGAGCTATTTTGTCTAAAAGGTGGAGCTAATGACACTCCGAGGACTTAGCTTTGTTTGCCCAACAGAAAATGTCGACTCCAACAGGTCTTTGTTTTGGAGTGTGTTTGATTCTAGACCTGTCTCAATTTTAAGGGGTTGCTAGACACTCAAACTTGCACAGAAAAATGAGGTCAAAAATACCTGTGTGCTTTTTGAGTCTTATTATGCTGTTTCCGTTTTGACTGCTTTCTGTGTTTATGTTCCAGCTTGTGGTTTGTCTTGTGATTCCATGTCTGACTGCAAACTAATTAAACCTATGCTTTTGACTTCTTATTAATCCAGGGGTTCAACTTCCACATCTATCTCCCCCACTGCCTTTCCAGTTGATCATCAGACTCCCATGGGGACATATCTCGGGATATCTGAAGAGAAGCAACTCCATAACTAGCTATTCCTCCTATGATAGCATTTTCTGAACCAGCAGCAAATGACAATTTCAAGCAGGCAAAATGTTGCTGCAGGCTATTTTTCTCTCCTCCACATAGGCAGCTGCTTCCCTTCCCGATGAGCAGAAAAAAACCTCTCTTGTAATCATCTCTTTTATTTTGCCTTGTGGAAGTAAGGAAGCAGAGGTAAGTACAATGCAATGTACTCCAAGATGATTCAAATGATGTATCAGCAGAATCTCACACTAGTCTTCTCTGCTTTTGCAAAGCTGCTGATGGTTGCTGGTTTTAAATATGAGCAAGCTATTA
>VYZQ01045632.1:33513-47362 GCA_013400655.1 Mystacornis crossleyi | reverse complement strand
ATATAGTGTAACCCAACCATGAGGCACTTTACAGTGGTAGAAATTACTCTGGGTGTACTTTTCAAATCCTGTATTGCCTAGTGTGTAACTCTGAAGTTTCTTACCGCTTGTTTGCTGCTCTCTTAGACTAGATAGACACAACAAAGCTTCTCTGAGCTTGCTATTCAAGGACACTCGGGCTGTCCGAGGCCTAAAGGTGGAAACTAGGACCAGGAGAGAGGTGGAGAAATGGAAGAGAGCTAAAGTTTTAATTGGTGAATTTATGCTGATATGGAAATGGACTAAACCTATAACAGTGTAAAGAACTCATGACCTGTTGTCCATCTTGGGGTCCATTTTATGGAAGCAGCCTCTGGCTCCCCAGGGTGTACCTTGAAGACCCTTCAAATAAATACCTACCTTTATTCCCTTACTCGTGTCTAGTCTCTGTTTCTAGGTGGCTGGAGAAGGCAACAGAAGAAAAACCTATCTTCTAAAAGTTTAATTGCACAGTCAACAACTTGTCACATCTGTCCCAGGAAAGTCATATTAAGTATTTCTTAGTTTTGCTTGAAAATGTACAGTCTATCATCTTGAGACTTAAGGGTTTTGTCACTACAGTTAAGAAGAAAGATGATCTTTTTTTTTAAAAAGCCCTCAGGAACTGAAATTCAGAGTTAATCAAAACAACTGAAATCCAGTGAATGTTGTATAGTCTAAGCAAGAATTCATTAAGTCATTTTGAAATATTTTATCTCTTTTGATAGGAAAAAAACATTAGGTATCTCATTAACATAAAGTTCTCCTTGATAATCAAGATATCTTTTTTTCATGATCCTGAAAAAATAATTAATGGAGACATTCTTCTTTTTACTTTCAAAATTAAAAAAAAAAAACAACCAAAAAACTTATTTTATTAGAAAAAATATCTGGGAACAGAAGGTGTTTGATTTTCTTTATGATAAGGAAAAAACTTTGCAGCTTTTCTAATCTTTTTGTCTTACTTTCAAAGGCAAGTAAGGATATACATTGTTGAATAACAAGAAAACTTCAAAACAGAGAAGTGTCTTCTACCTTTGTCTAACAGTTTCTTCTGTTTGGGACAGTTTCTCCTTCCCCACATGCATGTACTCTGATTTTCTTTGCTGCCTCATTAGATATGTATGAGTTCATTATTTAGAAAACTGGTGAAATATCTTTTTGAAAAGCTCAGTTTGGCAGTCTGATATTTGACTAAACAAGTCAATTAAACTGAAGAAGATAAATTACGTTCCAAAAGAAAAGTACTATTAGATAACTACCACAAATTCCTAGCAATTCATTAGAGTGCTCCTGGGTTTATCTTTTTCAATTTAGTATGCAATGAGAATGTGATAGTAATGAAACAACACAGATTATTTATTTGCTTAATCAATCAGTTTCAAACTTTTGAGTAACAAGTTTACTCAAGTTAATTGAACTTATAACTTTGTCAAATCCAAGCCTAGTGCAAGCACAGCCAAAATCTGCCATTCCATAATGCAGCACACAAGGAAGGGCTGCCACCTACTGTACGGTTCAAAGGACTGATTTTCTTAGGACAATCAGAGACAAATTACTTAATTACTAAAGAATAGAACATTATGGCATCCTTCTGCCTATCCTGCTGAATTGAAAGATAAGTATTACTGTAGACAGAAAATGCATCCAGTGTCATTTTTAAATTCAGAAAAAAATAATAAAATAAACTCCACTTCGAAAAAAACAGCCTCATTACTTAACTAACTTCTGCATGGAGAGTTTTATTTCAACTTCAATTGTTTTAACTTTTTAAACTGGTTTTAACTTTTTTAACTGTTTTAAATAATGGGTGTGGTTTTGAAGTAAAACAAATTATTACTTATCATCTTGAAACCACTTAACTGTCTTGTATGGGAAGAAAATTAGCCAAATTATCTGCAAATCAATTCAGTAAGACAAAAATTTATTTACTACTATCTAATTTTAAAGTGAAAAAGGAGAAAGCGAACCAATGTAGAGTTCAGTTCAGCCATTGTATGGCTGTCTGGGCACATCGGACTAAGTTCTGACTGCTTCACTTGTTATCCATTGAAAATAAAAGTTGAGGGAAAAATTGAGTGCAGAGGAAAATACAGATAATTTTGGTTGGTATAAAGATTTTATGTCACCAATTCATAACCATTTCCCATGTGTTCTTGGTGGCCTGTGTGTGTCCTGTGTTTCAGCTGAATGTTTGTGACCCTAGCTACTCTTGAATAATTCTTCACATCTGCATGTTTTTATTCAGTTTGGATTACTTCAGTGTTTCAAAAGCTGTTTGGTTTATTTTACTGTCCATAGCTGTACATTCCAGCACTTCAGGGGATTGCGACAACAGTGGTGCTGCTGGAGAGATCTGTGTAAATTTCACGCTTAGGTGGTGGTCTCTGCAGGATCAGGGCTATAGTTTGCAGTTTGAGCTTTATGGGGAAGACTGATTATGTCTGATATAATTCCATGATAATTTTATCAAGTTTAATAACACAATCACAATTTGAATTTGTTGTCTGTTGCCACATTAAAATACATATAATTATTTCTCAGAGAAATTAGTATTTCAACTTTCCTAACAGCGTGCAATCCTTTGCAAGGGTGTGCTGTCTGTCACATGGTTCATATCTAGCAGCATGGCATGAGTTCTGCTTAAACAGAATACAAATAGAAGAGAACATGATCAAATAAAACTTGGCTCAGCCACATAAAATAGATTGTACTCCTGCCTTTGAATAATTTAGATCAGCTCCATGAATTAAAAACGAAAACCCCCAAACACTCAACAACAAAAGACAGCAAGGGGAGAAGAAGATAATGATTCTACATGTTGTGATTTCATGCTGGCTATCTAGTACGAGATCCAATATTATCAGCTGTGTTGGTCTTTCATTATGACAATAAATATTCACAGTGCACAGAGATTGCTGCCTACATAGACTGAAAGTAATGATAACTACTGCAAAGAGTCTCAGCAGTCTTCTTTCAATATAAGATTTGGAAAGTAGATAATCACTTGGTTGGGAATCCCTTGTGTTGATGAATATGCTGCTTGGTTCACTTCCCTGCTGAGTTATTATTAGATGGCACATTGTTATCAAATAAATAGTTCACTTTTCAGCAGAAACTAGGTATCGTTTTCATATGAATCATGAATCACTGTAATTCTCCATTTACTTTTATCCTCCCCAACAAAAAGGAAATACTGAGTGTCAAAGTGCAGGGTTTCTGAATTGCTGCTGTGCACAATTTCCCCCTCTATTAGGTAGAGAGTGTAGGAGACAATAAGACATAAACGAGAGGAAGAATACATTGGGGAACAACAGGAACAGGATGAGGTCTACCTACACCATCTACATATCCCAGTTACCTCTGCACACTGAGCAGTAAGACAGACCTTTTGGTGCAAGAACCATGCAAAACTGTGGTGGGAGTTATTTCATTTGCAGTGAGCAATGCAGAGTCATCTGTGCAAGACAAACCACTAATATCAGTTGTCCTTCTCTCTTGCTAGTCAAATATACATTTGTGCGTCAGCCACAAAAATGCTGGAAGATAGTGCCTGCACAGTGACATGGTATTTCCATAAGCTGTGTTTCTCTGCTCATGATATACCGTGATACTTGCATTACACTTTTCCCCCAAATTTACCTTCCATAACAGGTTCAATTTTAAAGTTAATGAGAATTAAAAGAAGAATTTTATGACCCTGTTTGTCTCAGAGGGACAAAATTAAAAAAAGATATTTTGATCATTGTGAAAGTAACATGAAAGTATTCAAAGTTATAGTTCAAAGTCCTTTTTCAGACTTAGTCTTACTCTAGTTCTGTTTAAGGGATAATTAAAATTTAAATCTTTTGCATTTGGAGGTATATGCCTTCACTTCATTCATTCAAAAGTAATATTGACTTTGCAACTGTAGTAATAAACAGTCATGTTTGAATTGCCTTGTAATAATAATAATTGTTCTACCTTTAGAATGGTGCAAAATATTATATGTATCTACTGACAAATCATAATTTTTTATATCAAACTTGGTCAGTCTGAAGGAAACACACTTCTCTCAGCACTCTTTCCAGAGCTTTAAAAGTAATTTAAACACAATAATTGTCTTAAATGCAATATAATTAATGGCAGTTAATAAAACGGCTTTTTGGTGATAAGATTTGGAGGTGGAAAATTTGAGCAGTTGCCCAGGTAAATTTTCTTGTTGTTGTTTGGTTGGGGTTTTTGTCTTGACTGGGTTTTATTGGTTTGTTGTTGTTGCTCTTGTTGTTGTTTTGGAGGGTTTTTGTTTCTTTTTTTGGGGGGTTGTTTTTGTTTTGTAACAAAACCATACATGTGTTGAGAAATATGTGATTGTCAATTTGCTGGGTATGTTTTTCCACATTCTTCATTTACATCAGTTGATATCTGGTTTCCATTGAATCATAACTGAGACAGACTCCAACACAACTCTCACACACCTTTATAAATCCTCAGCATTTATGTCTGCTTTTAAAATTTACTCAGGGAATGCACAGAAAGACTCCTGTCTTCCACAAGCAGCAGTTAACATCTCATCTATCTGTTTGTTACCAGTGCAAAATACAAAGAGGACTTTGAAATTCTCTGGTACTGCCATAGCATTTGCTTTCTTATCCTTAAATTTTGTAATATCAGTGTTTGTATAGCTGGGCTCATGATAAATAGCTGACATGAATGTACAGAAATAGGGATTAAAAAAACTTCTAGCTCGTGAGAGCCTTATATAATTTCAAGGTTTTACTCAACATCTTGATTTACCTTAAACTGGCTCTGCCAGCACAGTTGGAGTGAAGCTGGGTGCTGGTAAAAGCACAGGATGCATGTATATGAGCTCATTGTCTGGGCTCATTTTTCTTAAGAAAGAAAAAGGTGCTAAGTTACCTTTATGGAACTGTTATGATAGAACAGAATGTTACAGCAACCTCAATTTTTTTCTGCTGATTAGTTTCATAGTATACTTTCCCATTTCTTAGTCATTTAAGGGTTGCATGTAAGTTATGAGCAGTCAGACAACATTAAGTATAATGTATTTTATGACCATGTATAAATATATATAATGAACATATGGTGTTACTTTGATTTACTGAACTATGATTAAATATTAAAATTTTATAGCTTCATCCTCCATGCAGCATAAATTCTACATCATATTCTATGTATGTTGCTCTATAATTTCAGATAAGAAATATTATGAAGTGTGTAAATTTGCTGTTGAAAAATTGTCAGCAAAACTAATCAAAGTATTCCAAGATATTACAGAATAACTTGATTTTTTTTGTATTAACATTTATAATAAAACCTGCTCCCCAAACAGAAAGACAAGTTAAACATGATTTCCGTGTTCTAAATCTTTAGCTACCTACAATTTGTATTCCATACCTATAAATTCAATAAAAGCTTTGAATAACTCTTCCCCAAAATTAAAAATCTGGTGGAATTGGTACTCTTCAGAGGAGGCAGAACCTTTCATTTAAAAGAACTATTTCCTATAAAATCTAGACACCTCTTCCTGGATTTACAGTTTGGAATACACATACCTTCCTTCATGATGCTTATCTTAGGAATGGTAAGCTGGAAGGTAAGATTTCTGATCCCCCTTTTCACTTCATAGCCAGCAAAAAATTGTAGAATAACTGTAAAGTTAAATTGTCTTGGATTCAATCAAGAACTAGGCTCAGCTTCAAACTGGTTTTAATTTTGCCCATATTTAATGGAAAGGAAAAGGATAAAATGGAATTTGATGGATTACTGTTATGAGTGGATGATGTGGGTTTAAATCAGCTCCTGTCTGTTGCCCAGGCCTCTGGCAGCAGGCAGTCACGCTATTGAGGTGGCCAGCACCCCAAAATCCCCTACCACTCGCAAGTTTTTTTAATAATGGTTGATTCGGTCTATTATAAAATTAGATATTTATTAATAGACACAAAACTAACAGACATTAGAGTTAAAACAGACTATTACTACACAGGAATAAGATAAAATGGCATACTAGTATTCATACACGCGGAGTTAAAGGTACCATTGAATTTACAGCTAGCTAAGAAATAGTATAATGATTCAATGATTCAGTGTTTCTAACCACCAGTTCTTGAAGGGGCACACATCAAAAAAATCTTTTCTCTCAATTCCCAGGGAAAGCGAGCTGGAGTTGCATCCAAGCTCCAGAGAGAAATCTTCTCACATGTTCCAGAGGAGTGTGTAAGAGACTTCTGCCTCTGTAATAATTGTGTGGGCTTTTATAGACATAAGAACCATGTCTTTTGGTCAAGAATATTTCTTCCATCTCTTCCCACATTTGCTTTCCAGACTAAGATGTTGATTCTTAGCTGGGTGTATGAGCTCTTTTGGCACCAGAGATATCCCTTGCTGGGCCTGTGGCCTGCCCGAGTTATCTCCTGTATATTCACCGGCTGTCTGTGGTAGAGAGAGGGGGTAGACATGTCCTGCCACAGTTACATGCATAGGATTTGTTGTCTGTGATAAATGGTAATATAGTTCATGAGGAGAAGGAAGAACAGAGGACAGTCTGCTAACATGTATTTATATGCCCCAATATTCCATTGCAAAACTACATATGTTTTAGACACTTTGAATGTTTCCTTCCAATTGTGTAATGACAGCAGAATAGTATATACTGAGTAATCATACTTACTATGGCTGGTATTTTTATGTATAATTAGAGATACATACAGATATCTCTTGGTATGGGCTCCTACATGGCTTAGGAGGATATTGACACACTACAATACAAGTGTATTTGCAGTTGTTCAAATATGAGAAAACACAGTGTAACAGACTATTTTAATATAAATGTTGACTGTAAAGAAAATTAGGAAAATTACTAAATCCAAATTCATAAAGAATCAGAGTTCAGACTTACGTTCTGCAGACTATAGAAGCAAATCAATATTAGATAATGTTCTAATGTGTCTATTAGATAGATAGGAATTTCCATAAGTGCTCTCACTAATAATTAAAACACTAAGAAAAAAACCAAAACAAACTGTTTCTAATGAAAGCCTAGAACAATTAAATGAATAATCTATGTCACTGGAATTTTTTTACTGGTATGTTTTCTTATATTTATATGGCTGTTATCAAGGTAGAA
This sequence comes from Mystacornis crossleyi, assembly GCA_013400655.1. NCBI lineage: Eukaryota > Metazoa > Chordata > Aves > Passeriformes > Timaliidae > Mystacornis > Mystacornis crossleyi. Next base: position 40,218 of record VYZQ01045632.1, on the reverse strand, counting down.
AAATTAACATAGATGTAGATGAAGATCTCCAGAAAAACACAAAAAACTCCATGGATATTGACAGCTCTGGCTGTCGATGTGCTATGAGTTTAAAAATTGACTGTATGGAATGGAAGAGAGGTAGTATAGGATGGGACATTGGAAGGATAAGAGTACTAGATATTTAACGAAAAGGAAATAATTTGGAGATAAATACGTGGCATTCTCAAAAAGGCCAACTGTACTCTCACTTTTTTTTCAAAGCAAGAGTCTTGTTTGTATTTTACAGATCTGTGGAATTTTCCAGATTATGCAACAATATGTTAAGTTATTGTTATTGCAATATGTCTAGCTGTTGGAGAGCTCATCTGGGAGGTTTGTGGAGTAAAGTCAACACTACCAAAACCAAAATATTAATAAATTCTTGAGCATCTTTTGAAGTGTCCTGCCTCAGAGAGGGAAATTAGCCTGAATGTTTCTTTCCAAAGGAACAGGAGATGAAAAAAACAGAGTGCTTGATGGCAGTCCCACAGAAGTCACTGATTCCTTATTTCAAAATAAGAAATACCAGCCTGGATTTTCAACCAGTGACTGGATTCACTGACATTTCCAGTCTTCCCTGAGTTCCGTGGGACTCGGCATCAAACAACTGGCTGCTCCTACTTGGTTTGATGAAATCAAAATCTCAGCATGTGCTTTTCATGTTGTTTTCTGTTCTCACCTATTTTCATCCAGTACACTTCATCATGAAAAAGCCACTACTTAAAATTTTAAGATTGCTTTGCTACCTCATGACCGGGTTTTATACAGGAAAAGACTGGAATATCCTGCTTCTAAAACACTGTCTGCTATCTGGAGTCAAACTGACAATTTTGGAAATAATTAGCCAGTAACTAGCATATATTTTCTACTTGTCAGATATAGTTTTAGGATAACTTAATGATGAGATTTAATTGTGCAGTACTATTTCTGTATCAATTTGCTGAAATAAACCTGGAGTCTTAGTGCTTCTGTGTGCAATAATTAGTAGGTATGATATTCTTAATTTCTCTGGTGAGTAGGCAGCTCCTTAAAGTGAGATAGATTGATAATTATGTCAATGTCATTCTTTCATCTCTTAGAAGACTTCTGAAAAGTCTAATTAGGAAGACAGTTAAGGAAAGGCCATAATGGAAAGATGCTTTTATGCAAAGGTTATTGTTGATAAGAAAGCTGAAAGCAATTGAGTTCATATGAAGATAATTCTCATTAGCAAGTAAAGAAAAGGTCTCATTACTTCCATTCCAATAGAATTTTGCCAGTTACCTGACAAAATAGGTAAATAAACAGTAGAGAACACAGTGCTTTACAGTAATGACAAATATCATCCAAGAGTATTAAAGATTGTATTGAATGGCCTTAATATCAGTACACTTCTGGTTTTTGGTGATGGAGGTGTGTTGTTGAGCACCAAAGTCTTGATAATGGACAGAGGCACTGTCCTGGTTTGAAGGACAGGTGTCTACTAAGGAAGGCAGGAGTCCCCCTCCCACCCTGGAATGGAAAATGTAACCCCCTTCCCTCTGAATTATTATAATTTTGAAATTGAGGGGCTTTCCAGCAAAGATATGAGAAATAGGAATAACAGGTCTTTACTGATATATATATATATATATGTACAACAAGGCAAAACAAAACAACAATAACTAAGGCAGTAACAACCAACAGAAACCAGACCCCAGTGACAGCCGCCGGGGCTGTCAGGCNAACACACACACACACACAAAAACACCCTAAAACCCCAACAGGCACTTGAAACTTGGTGGCTAAGGACAATACGACCTTACAGTTAATTCTTCAACTGTTGCAGTGCATGTGACAGCAGCCACTGTGCCCACAGAGTCAGAGGACTGGTGGTCGGGCACTCAGAGCACCAAGGTTTAGCACTTACCTTGCAGTTATGGTGAGTCCCATGTTCCTTTGGGAACTGCATTACATGCTGCTTCCCTATTGTTTAATGATTTCTCCTCCAAGTTTGATGTATAGCCTCATGTTTATGTATTTTCCTCATTGCATATATATGTGTTCTGGAAAGTTCTGCTTTCTTCGACACCCCATTGGTTGTTTCATATAGAACCCTCCCCTGAGTTTTCCCTTTTGGTTGTTTCCCCTTTGTCTCCTCCCAGTTGGTTCTATCCCATTGGTTGTTCCCTTTACTCCATACCTCTCCGACCCCCCATATAAAATCCTGTGCAAATCCTTGATGCTTTGTGTTCTGTCCCTGACCCTTCGCCTGCAATAAAGGATGGGAAACCACACAGAAGAGCCTTCCCTCATCCTTTGTCTCTGCCTGCGCTTTCTACACCAACCAGCTTGGGGTTTGCCCCTTGTGAGGGAGCCAGCCTTTCCTCGCTTGCTGCAGACGGGCAGCTAAAGTCAAGACACCTGCAGCTGGACGCTGTGCAGTCCTGGGCAACCCCCAACAGTGTCATCCAACCTGAAAATGACTGCCAATGCCTGACTTACAGCAGCGGGGTTTGTGCTATAAGTTGTCTAAAAGTTACTTTCCAATCCTTAGTCAGAATGAAGCTTATGTTTTTAACTGCTTGACCTTAAACCCTGTCAGGGTTTCACACCAGCCAGCCACCGTGTAGCCACTCACTCCCCCACCAGTGGATTGGGGAGTGAATGGCAAGGGTAAAACAAGAAAATTCATGGGTTGAGATAAAGGCAGTTTAATAGGGAAAGCAAAAGCCATGCACACAAGAAAAGCAAAACCAAGGCATTAATTCAGTGCTTCCCCTGGGCAGACAGGTGTTCAGCCGTCTCCAGGAGAGCAGGGCCCCATCATCCCCAACGGTGACATGGGAAGACAAACACCATCACTCCAAATGTCCCCTGCTTCCTCCTTCCCCCCTCTTTATATACTCAGCATGATGTCACATGGTCTGGAATGTCCCTTTGGTCAGTTGGGGTCATCTGTCCAGGCTGTGTCTCCTCCCACCCTCCCAACTTCGTCACCAGTGTGGCAACACAAAAAGCAGAAAAGGCCTTGGCTCTGTGTAAGCCCTGCTCAGCAATAACAAAAACATCTCTGTGTTATCAACCCTGTGTTCTGCACAAATCCAAAACACAGCCTCTTAGCAGGCCCTGGGAAGAAAATTAACCCAGGCAAAACCAGCACAAGCCCACAGGAAAAAAAATCACAGTACTCATTAATTCTATTGCAAACAATGTGGGTGCTCAATAGACTGTTTTGTGTGCTTTAGATCTTGTGGAGCAAGAAACATGTTAAAGAACATTACTGTAATTCACTGCAAGTATTGATTGCAATTGACTCATTATGAAGGAAATCGGTTCCTCTGAAGTATATAAATTGGAAAGTGGGAATCAAAAGTGAGTGGAGATAGGGTTGAGGTATTCATGAAACACATCTAATTATAGGTTCTGAAGATTGAAACTAAAATGTTTTGCACTAGAAAAAGGTTCATTCTTAATGCCCCTGATTTCTATATGCTGCTGCTAGCTGTCTCTTTACTACACATTCTGCATTCCTTTTTAGTAAATATGATTGTTATACTTTGTACTACCTGGCACTATTTTTACATATTTACAGTACTGTGAATGTCTTTCTCCTTTAAACTCCTTGTCAACCCTTAGCAGTAAATATTTTTCATTCCTTTTTGACTCACAACATGAAATGGAACACTTCATGAATATTTGAGAATTTTAAATTAAGCCATTCAACAAGCCCCCACTCTGTACTTCATATTCTATGTAAATTGAACATATAACATAAAGGGAAATATCATTAAAGTATATTTACTTAATTATAAAGTACTATTTAAAATTATTAAAATATTGAAATTGGGAGAAAGAAATTCCTAGCCAGAAATTACATGAACTTTTTCTGTCCAAGAGATATTTTCTAAATAGTTTCTGAAATGTTCTACTTCCATGTTTTGAGAACTTTGATTCTATTATCTATATGTTTCTATATGGAAACACTAAATTTTTTATACATTAATAGTAAGGTATCAAAAATCTTTAAAGTAAAATACGTAATTAAACTATAAAATCTGTTTTGTCATACCCTTAATTTTGATGAAAGCCTGTTCTAGGGGGAAAAAAAAAACATTTTGGCATTTCCAAGTTAACTTTAGAACTTTGCAGTAAGACTTCCTAAGGAAAAATTCATCCCATTCCTCACCATCTTAAAATTGACATGCTTATCAATGTTTTCTCATTCAATTAATTAGCCTCCAATTCAATTAACTAACCTACACTGGTTCTGCCAGAAGTTGTCTGGACTGTGGAGGTGTAGGCACAGGGGTTGTTCACTCAGATCTTGCTGTGATCCTAAAGCCTTGTCATCTTTGCAAAGAAATAGGAAGAACTAATCCTCTGGGGTTTAAGCCTGATAGTGGACAGAGAAGTTTTGTCTAAATGTGACTGATTGCTAAATGCTTCAGGATAACTACTGGAAAACCCTGAACAGATGGGGTGACGGATGGGATGACACAGTAATGCTAAACCAGATTTGTTTGCGTAGGCAGAAAGATTTACAGATTTTATCCACCGCCACTAGTATTTAAAAGCTGCAAATGTCTCCACAGCCACACAGCAGACACCTGACAGAACATCTCTTTACCCTTAGAAAACCATCTCCTGGGCATATAGAAAGGAACTTTCAAGGAATTCCAGGAAAGTGAGTGCCTAGAATTAATGTTAGACATCCATCTTACAAAATGTTTGGAATTTTAGATTTTTTGTGTTTTATTTCATCCAATCAAATTAAGATGGTCACCCTCATGGCAGAATGAATGATGTTTCCCTCGAGTACAAATGGAAACTATATAGTATTTAACTTCATCCCACATCTCTCACTCAATTTGTATACATTTCTTGACATCTTCATTCTCTTCTGTCAAGGCAAGGGCTTCCAGCTTCGTGTCATTAGTAAATTTCATTTACACCATCCTTCTTGTGTGCCAAGATAACTAAATTACTTAAGATTTATCCCGCTAAGATTCCTGCAGCCTGATACTCTCCCCTTTCAACATAACCAGTTACTACGTCTAATTCATACAGTTCCTTAAAAACATTAATATTAATATGCCAATCAGAGTTTTCTCCTCTTCAATTAATTTCTCCCTTGTGACTATTAGTACTTTTGGGCTACTGCTGCAGAACACTGAAGAACCATGCACGGAAGTGCACAGCCTTAGTAGCATCTGCTTTTCCCTAGTCATACACATGACTGAATAATTCTCATCAACTCTGGCTTTTTTCATGAGGCACTGACTTGTAAAACACAGTATAAGTCCACACCTATGCAATACTATGTGGCCAACTGTAGTACACACAGTTATGTGACATTTCTATGATTTGTTTTCTTGTTTTTCAAATCGCATCAGATCTAACTGCCATGAGAGTAATAGATTTCTGTATGCCTAAATTATTATTTTGGAACAAAATAAGCCAAAATAAGTCTTGGAGCACCACTCCATACTTTATGACTTTTGTCTCCGGTTTTTTTTTTTTTCCCAGAAATAGCTGGTATTAAAATGTTCCTAACCTTCAATCAGTAAGACTAAAATCCATGCTTTTTGCCAGCTGGCAGCTTGCCTGTGTTTGCTTGTAGTTAGGATGAATTGCTTGGGACAATTGCTAGTAGAAGAAAGTCATAGACTTAAATCCCCAGCTATGCTTTTCTACCAGCAGTGTCATTTTATTTGCTTCGGGCAAATTTGCAATACAGTCAACTCAAAAATTTAAGATATTTCCCTGAAATTTTGCATAAGTATTTATCTTCCTTCATTTTAGTTTTTTTTAGACTTTTTGAAGACACAAAAATCAGTGTATCTCTAGCTGAATAAAATACAACAGCAATAAGTCTTGTGCAAGTCAGAAAAAGTGTAATAAAATATCTCTTTCTTGAAAAGTTGGCTTTTTTTTTTAAACTGGAGAGTGAGGCCTCTTAAAGATACTAAATGGCAATAATGGTTATATGAGACACAGGAAATTTTTATTTATTTTCTTCTTCCTGAGTTTTTTAGAAGTAGAGGATTTATATAAACCTACTTCAGAATCACCATTAGGCTGCTGCTACAATGGGCTTCCATAACATGGTAACAGCAAGATTTTTTTCCTGAATCTCTGATAAATATATTTGGGATAGATAAGAACATATTCTACCCTAACTCAGCAGTTATGGTTTTCATCCCAGATGTGCCAACAGCCTAAAGGGTTGACAATTTTTATGGTTGGTGCATTTCCATTTTGACTTTGGACATAGATATTTGTAGGCTTACAAAACTTACAATCCTTCTGACTTGACATTTAGGTATAAACCCAGAACTGGGCCAATGATCATCTTATTGCATTATTATTGCAATGTTAGACTTTGGTTTTATCACCATAACTCTCCAGATTGTGCTACTGGAACTATAGGTTATTTACATGTTTATAGGTTATTTAGGGTCTTAAATAACCACGAAAGTTATAAAACAAAAACTACACAAGGAAGTGAGGCCCCTATTTAGTTCTTTTTAACCTACATAGGACTTTCTTGGCAAACAATCAGAAGTGCCATAGATACTTTAGTCCCTTTAGTCACATGGTGCAATTAGGCCTTTCAACTTCAATACTATATTTTCAGGAAAGAAAAATAAAAGGCATTGTCTTAAAATACTTTCGAAAAATGACCTGGAAATCTTAAGAAATTGGGACAGATGAGCTCAATTT